>PVIC010002163.1:0-10257 GCA_004025085.1 Thryonomys swinderianus
AATTTCCCCTTTTTTTGGGGGGACTCTAATTACAGGTATGTTAAATGATGTGAAATCATCACACAGCTTGCACACATAGTTTTCATTATTTTTTCTTATGGATGTTGCATGGTTTTTATTGTTGTGTCTCCAGTTCACTAAAATTTTCTTCTGGAATGTCATTGTGGTTTTCATTTCAAACACAGATGTGTTCATCTCCCGAACTCTGATTTGTATCTTTTTTTTTAATGTTGTCATGCTTCTGCTTAGTATATTGAACAGGCATATCTCTTACATACAGTGTTTGCTTTTTTACTTTCTTTTTGTTGGGGGGAGTTGAGGTAGGGACTCACTATGTCACCTAGACAATCCTTGAACTCCTAGAAATCCTCCTGCCTCAGCCTCCCAAGTGCTGGGATTATAGGCATGTACCACCATACATGGTTTAAATACAGTAAGAGTTTTATATTTTGTTTAAATGCCAGAAATGATGAGTTTTGTTGTGTGCTAGATATTATTGTATTCCTATAAATATTCCTGAGGTTTGTGCTGTTCAATAGATTCTGTTTTTGGTTTTTTTGGGTTTTTTTGGTTGTTGTTGTTACAGAATCAGACCCATTATTTACCACTACTTTACTCAGTGTCCCATGAATTCTGAGATTTTCCAGTCTGGCTGGTGGAAACACCTAGTGTTCCTGGCCCTGTGTGAATGCTGGGTTCTGTGTCCTCTGATTTTGTGTGGTCCATTTCTTGGCCTGCAGGTTCCTCCTAACCCTACCCTGACCAGCAAGCACTCTGTTGGTACTGGAGGTGCTCTTCTGGGTCCAGAGTGCCTCCTGGAACTGTGTCCTGGGAACCCCACTGCCTGGACCTCCCATCCTATCAGCTCCACCTATCAGCTGAGCTCTCTGCTGGGCTCTGCCTGGGTTCCCCTGGCCAGTGCTCCGAAGCTAGGGAGGTGCCTTTTGCAAGCCCTCTTTTCTGTTTCTCCAGGGTCACTGTCCTTTCTTCTTGGAAGTTCCATCTTGGCTATAAAAGGACATCTCTTTAGTCTGTTTTAGAATCAATGGATTCTGAGATACTTTTTCTGTCCCCATTGTATTCCTTTTTCTTCTTAAAACATTACCATCTATGTCTATGTTCAGAATGTTGGCCTGATTAATTCTGGAGCTGTGAATAAAGCTTATTTATGTTGTGAACACACTACACAGGTTGATCATCATGAGCAAGGTATAGCAGCAGAAAAATGGATGTTTTCTCTAATATTCTGTGTATGTTACTGGAAGGTGAACTAGGGCTTTGCACACACTAAGCAAGCACTCTGCCAACTGTAGAGTTATGTGTGTTATGTCCCTAATCCTTCTAATATTCTTAACATTCTATTATACCTTAGTATTTGACTGCTTTGAAACTCCTTGAATCTGGTACTCTATATATGTTAACACAAAAAATTTTTCTCAGGATACCTTATTCTGTTACCATCCAAACAGGGCAGGTGTGTAACAGAGTCAAAGAATGAAGTAGACAAAGGCAGTTAAGAGCAGTGTTGCTTGGAAATACAAGACAGAAAGTTCCCAATAGTTGGAAAAAGAGTTGCCAAGTGGGCTTTTTGTCTACCATCTTTTATATTGAGGCGGCCTAGTTCCCAGCTGTAACTGACCAATGTGGCTCAGCCTCTAGAATTTGGGTGTGGACTGTCCCGTTTCTAAGATGACCTGTGGAAAAAGAAACCACACAGTGGCCACACTCTAATCACATACTTCCTTGGCCAGTCAGGAGTCTTGCTGAATAATTAGGGAGAACAAAGTAAAAGGGAGGAGGGGTCAGCTGCAGTGGTCCCCTTCCCTGTATTTGCTTTTCCTCTCCTGACTTGGCTGACTCTTTACCCCTTTACAGGCTGACCCTAACTCCATTGCAGGCCCTGTCCCTTGCTGGCTGCCTGTTCATAAGCTCCATAGCTAAGCTATCTCTCAAAATTTATGTGGTACCCAACCCATGAGCTAGAGCTTGTCAGTGTTGATGGTAACTCACTGCCCTTTCCAGCCAAAACAATTTACTTGGTTTTCCTAGTTTGGGTACTCAGTGTACTTCCCATAACTGATTGAGGAGGACGAAGGCACTGTGTTCAGAGCTGTTGTCATCTAGTCTTCAGGATGTGGCTGAAGAGTTCCCTTCAGGAAGTAGGCAAGTAAGATTATAACTGGAATGTTTTAGTTTAAAAACCAACACATAACTGGGCCGGAGGGTTAGCTCAGTGGTTCCGGCGCCTGCCTTGCAAGCGCAAGGTCCTGAGTTCGATCCCCCGTAACCACATACAGTGCTGGGCATGGTGGCGCACGCCTGTAATCCCAGCATTCGGGAGGCAGAGACAGGAGGATTGCTGAGTTCGAGGCTTGCCTGGACTACATAGTGAGCGCAGAGCTAGCCTGAACTACAAAGCGAGACCCTGTCTCAAAAAAAACAACACATAACTATGCAACTAACACATTCTAAAATAATTGCAGCAGCCTCTTTTCTGTTTCAGTGGAAAATGCTCAACTGCATTATCCAATAATATGTTATGAGGTTTCTCAAAACCTGTATTTTATTTAAAGGAAGAGCAAGACCACCTTGTGTGTTGTTTTGTTTTGTTTTGTTTGTTTGCTTGTTTTAGACAGGGTCTCACTTTGTAGCTCAGGCTAGCCCTGAGCTCACAGTGTACCCTAGGCAAGCCTCTAACTTAGCAGTCCACCTGCCTCTGCCTCCTTCATGCTGGGATTACAAGCGTGAGCCACCATACCTGGCAAGACCACCCAAGTTTTAATGCTCCCACTTTGTAGTTATATAAACTTATTTGAATCTTCATTTCTGAAACTATTTTTCCTATGTAAAGTTACTATCAGTGCTACCCTAAAAGGATCATATAAAATACACATAAAGATGTGTTTTAATCCAGTGTTTTTACCTGGAGGTTCCATACACACAGGTACATAAGCTCAATACAGAACTTGTTACTAAATGTGATGCATGCTAGTATTTTCTGTTTAGTGAAAAACCTTTAGTGATGACCCAGTCATGAGTCAGAGCTCACAGTATAAAACTCACTGAATGATGAGGTACCCTATTAATAGAAGGTGGTAGATTATGCATCGTCAGTTCTGTCATCAAGCTTCGCTTCCAAAATGAGTGTGTAGAATAGTGAGTAATGTTTGCCTCTATTAATAGTTTTATATAGGACTCTTTGCCACATTTTTAGTGCTAAACTTTCTTTTCCCTAACAAATAAGCCAGTGATAACCTAGAAGGAGAAGTGAGGAGGAAGTAAAAGTGCTTAAGATGCAGTCTGCATATGTATCCATTTCCCAAGTTTAATTATTAAGTGTTGCAAGCATATATTAATAAAAACTTAGAAATTGTTCACAGAGAGCCAAGTGTGGTGGCACATGCCTGTAACCCAGTACACAGAAGGCTGAGACAGGAGGATTACCATGAGCTTGAAGCCAGTCTGGACTGTACAGTTAGTTCAAGACCAACCTGAACTACAAAGCAAAACCCTGTAAAAAAAAAAAATCATTGAAAGAATTTTCACCAAGATTATCTTCTCAGTAATGATGCTCAAGTATTTATGCTAAAGATTATGGGTGAGGTATACTGAATTTCTAAAAATAATATTAGCTTTATGTCTGTTTATAAATTAGATAGTGTTTCTTTAAGGTTTTGTCACGTTTTTTCCACATTTCTCAAACACAATTTAATCAGTGCTAGTTGTGGTGACACACACCTGTAATCCCAGCATTTGAGAGCCTGAGATAGGAGTGTCTCCTTCAGTTTAAGGCCAACCTGCATACGTAAGGAGTTTGAACCCAGGCTGAAGTACACGGCAAGACTCTGTCTTACAAAGATTTACTATCAGTAAAAAGAAGCTAGTACAGTAAAACAATTGTAGTGAATTAACTTCTTCAAGATGCTAAATGGTAAAGGAAGTTCAGTCCATTGTTTGTGGTTTTTTTAGCTATAAGAAGGTCCAGTCGGGCCGGAGGGTTAGCTCAGTGGTTCCGGCGCCTGCCTCGCAAGCATAAGGACCTGAGTTCGATCCCCGGTTACCACATATAATGCTGGGCGTGGTGGCTCACGCCTGTAATCCCAGCACTCGGGAGGCAGAGACAGGAGGATTGCTGAGTTCGCGGCGGCTTGACTGGGCACCATAGTGAGCTCAGGGCCAGCCTGAACTACAAAGCGAGACCCTGTCTCCAAAAAAAAAAAAGAAGGTCCAGTCTGCCCTACAGTTCTATAGTTCTATTGTGCAAAAGACATATACTGGGGCCAGGGATTTAGTTCAAGTGGTACCACGCCTACCTTGGAAGCACAAGGGCCCAAGTATAATCCCTGGTACTGCAAAAAAGGTAATAGTAACAATAATAAATAAAAATTAATAAAAAGACATACACTACAGCATTTTCCACAGTAGGCACCAGGTTTCCTGATCAGTAAGGAGACACTGGCCTGAGGCTCCCCAGTGGTCTCTGCATGCTGGAGGATTGGTCCCATGGGCCCTGCTGTCTTTCCCTGCACCCTGCACTTTGTCAACACAGAAGTTCTCCTTCCTCCTTCCATCTCCTGATTGACTTCATCTGAATTTAGAGTTAAGAATCCCTAAGGTTGCCTGGTAGACATAAGGTCCTGAGTTTGGTTTTCAGTAGGAAGGGGGTAGATAATTCCTAATATAGATAGGGAGGTCACACAGCTGGTTGTAGCATGAAAAGTGATATGTGATTTTGTAAAGTTACAAATTTTGTATTTTTTGCCCAACAGGTAAATATGATTAAAGTGTTAGTTTTAGGGGGAGACCAGCTGGGAAATTAGCTCAGTGGCACAGTGCCTGCCCAGCAAGCATGAGGTCTTGAGTTCGATCCCTAGTACCAAAAAAAAAAAAGTTTTTCCAGACTTGCAGGAAATTTGTTGCCTGGTGGAAAGAATTATGTGATGTAACATTCAAATCATCTACCAGAGGACTTTGGATATAAAAATATTTTCTTAATGTGTTTTCCAGATGACTGTGACTTTTTGAAATTGGCCCCACATACAAACACACAACACTTAATTTTAAGGCTCCCAGATTGGTGAAGTTGAGCAGTACAAATTGTTGAGATGGGAAATTTAAATTGAATAAACTACAGGAAACTCATGAAAATCTATTTAGTACTATAATAGAAATTCAGTTCCCAAGTGTCATATGCTTTGTTTGGGAAATGGTGTGTTAATGGAAATATTGTGTTACTAAAAAGCTATAACCTATTTTAAAATACTAAAATCTGTGTAACGAACTATGCTGAATATAATTTTAATATATATTTGATTTAGGAAGCCATGAGAATTTAGAGGTACTGGTCAAAAGCATCATACATAACATTTTTGTATATTGTGAGGTATTTTTCTTAATGATTTGAACCAGTATTAAGTGATTATCCTCATTTATATTAGCACCTCTCATGGTATTCTTTGTGTAGTTGTAACATAGCTGTGATTACCAAAGTTACCAATGATTTGCTATACTTAAAGGAACAGCTTCTTATTGATTGTGATCTGTTTCTTTCAGATAAATACCTACTCACATCATGGATTTTAAAGACCAGATTACTGCATTCCAGAGATCATGGTAACAATACAGGATGTATGCTTAATATCTCATTTCTGCAAATGCTTATGACTACAGAAGAAAGAAATTTTTAGCTACAGCAAAACTAATTTTGGTCTCTTATGGAAATCCCAATTTTGTTTCTAAATCTCAATAGTTTTTTGCTAAAGATATGAACAAGCAAAGAGCTTATATGGTTAGGCAAATCCATCTTGCTGAGAATGTCTAGAAGAGTGTCTGCCCTCCCCACCCGTGCCCACTGGCTGCTGCTAGGTCTGGCTCTGCTCTGCAGCTTGGTGCTGTTCCTGTACCTTCTGGAATGTGCCCCTCAAACTGACGGAAATGCGTCTCTACCTGGGGTTGTTGGGGAAAGTTACGGTAGAGAGTATTACCAAGCCCTCTTACAGGAACAGGAGGAACATTATCAAACCAAGGCAGCCAGTCTGAAACGCCAGATTGCCCAACTAAAGCAAGAATTACAAGAAATGAGTGAGAAGATGAGGTCACTGCAGGAGAGAAGGAACATAGGTGCTAATGGCATAGGCTACCACAGCAACGGCGAGCAGGCCCCTGGTGACCTCTTAGAGTTCCTTCACTCCCAGATCGACAAGGCCGAAGTCAGCGTAGGAGCCAAGCTGCCCAGTGAGTATGGGGTCATCCCCTTCGAGAGCTTTACATTAATGAAAGTTTTTCAGTTGGAAATGGGTCTCACTCGCCATCCTGAAGAAAAACCGGTTAGAAAGGACAAACGAGATGAATTGGTAGAAGTTATTGAAGCTGGATTGGAGGTCCTTAATAATCCTGATGAAGAGGATGAACAGGAAGATGAGGAGGGTCCTCTTGGAGAGAAACTGATATTTAATGAAAATGACTTCATAGAAGGTAATATGAAAAATATGTAGCGGGACAGTATGCCAGTATTTCTGCTTACATTTCAGCCATTACCAGAGTATTGAAACATTTTCACCTCCTTCTCTCTTTTTTTGATAACTTGTTTAAGATGTACATTTTAAAATTGATTTTATTGGTACATTTTATATATGCATTATGATTACCCCTTTCATTCTACCAAGAATGCCAAGTAGATTTTATTTTTGGCAGTACCAAGGATTGAACTCAGGACTGCACTTGCCAAACAGGCGCAGCACCACTGAGCACATTCTGAGGCCCCAAGTCCCAATTTTTGAAAAAGTTGATTGAATCATAATAGAAATAGAGAACATGGAGCAGGAAAGTAGAGGAATCTATGCCTGTGTACAAGAATCCCAGCCACCAAGGTGGAAGGGCCCTTGTGGGCAGGGTGTGGGTTTGCCTGTGTAGGATTTGCATTCCTTGTTTAGCTCATTTTGATGCTCCTTTTCAAGTTCTTAAAAATGTATGAGCTAAGACTCAAAATGTGAAAGCCACTAGATAAAGAAAGAAAAAAAACAATTTAGTAGATTTGTGGTTATTTTCCATTTTGGAGGACAGGAGAGCTCAGGCCAGAACATCAAGGGGGCACATACAGTTTGGGGTTTGTCGGTATTTGGAAAGATAAGGAATGGCATGGCACTTTTAAGATGGGACCTGATTCAAATGGAGGTCAAGAGACACTGCAATACATTTAAGATATTTGTTGCTTGTTTTAAACAGAAATAATTCTAAATCCCTACACATCTCCATTGTAACATCTCCTGCTAGACATTTAATGAAAAGTTTTAAATCATTTTGAACATAAATCTTTCTTTAAAATACTCTGGTTCCAGTAAACATCTTATACATGTAGCTTTTCCTTGTTTTTTGCTTTGCTTTTCCACTTCAAGTCACCCTAGCTGTCCTACTGCATGGACCCATGTGACCTTTGGAACCAGCAGGCAGGGCCTTGTTCTGGGCCGGGACCTTCCAACTGTCTTCTTCCTGTGGACACTTTTCTATTGTCACTTCTTGCCTTTTGTCATGGGTTATTTCTCTCAGAACTCTTCCTATGTGTCTACAGACTCAGCCTTTTGTCTCCTCACCCCATAGCTTGTGGCAGAATTGAAAGTGGCAGAGGAAGTGCTTTAGGAGCAAGTGCAATACCCTTACAGCTCTTCTTGGGAGGAGGAAGCCACGCCTGTTTTGAGGTCCGAAGCTTCTGCTTAGTTTCTGCCTGGCTTCATGCTCTGTGGCTTCCTTCTCCTGCCCTGTGCCCTGCCCTGGAATCATTGCTGGTAGCCCTTGAGCAGCCCCTGCCCCCCTTCTAGCCTCAACACAGATGTCACTTCTTCAGGAAGCTACTGAGCTTTATGTTAAGAGCTTTGTCACCAGTGCCCTGCACTTTCTCGGGCTGCTTGTGGTGTATGATATGCCCACTTCCTGCTTTGTCTTTCTGCTGGATGGCAGGCCTCAAGGCTTAGACACACCTGTCCCTCCACTGTTTTATTTTTTCCCAGATAACTGACCCAAGGCCCACAAATTTGTAAATCTAACCAGATTTCTGACTTTCAGGCACCCCAGGCTGGGTGTAGTAGCACTGGCCTATAATCCAACACTTTGGAGACTGAGGCAGGAGCACTGATACAAGTTTGAGCTTGGCCTGAGCTATATAGTGAGACTCTGAATTACACAACAACAACAAAAAAATAGGCAACAAAAAAGACTTCCTGAGAACCTTGTGCACTTTTCTCCTAAAGGCACTTGAAAACTCACTGTGTTAAAATTTGTATTCTTCTTTGACTTCAGCCGGTGAAAAAATAAGTATATGCATACACATGCACAAATACCTGTACATCACATGCTGTATCTTTACTGTTTCCTTTTCCTGTCTCACTCACTAGGCCATTCCTTCATTAAAGCTGAGCCTGTGGTCTTTGATCTCGTAAATGACTTCCATGAAGGCTTTGATTCATTTTTGTGAGTGAAAACAAGCAATAGAAGTTGTGACTCTTGGGCTCAGAGTTTAATATTGCAAGAAATATTTTCTTTTTTTTGTTTGTTTGTGTGTTTTGTTATTTTTGAGACAGGGTCTCACTCTGTAGTTCAGGCTGGTCCTGAGCTCACTATGGAGGCCAGGCAAGCCTCGAACTCAGCAATCCTCCTGTCTCTGCCTCCCGAGTGCTGGGATGACAGGCGTGAGCCACCACACCCGGCAAGAAATATTTTCTTTAATTTTCATACAGTTCCTGTGCTAATAGGCTTTAGTCTGAAGAAAGTCATGTAAAAAGGAATAAGTACAGTGGTACCTTGCTGCACACACATTTCTGTTTGTGAACTCTGCATCAGGTAGCAAACAACTGTGGCCATCTATTCCAGAATTGTGGAACAAATTAAGTTCATGAACCAAGGTACCACCATATCCTTTGGAGCTTATTTTATGATAAGGGTAATATAGCAGAGCAGTAAGCCTATTTTTGCCCCTACTTTTTTTTTTTTGAGACAGGGTCTCGCTTTGTAGTTCAGACTGGCTTTTTGCCCCTACTTTTAAAGGCATAGTTGTTCTGATTATCCTTTAGGAATATATTTGCAAATATATAAAAACTACAGGTTTGGCTTTATACTTTGATCCTTGAGGAAAGGCTGTATATCCTGTTATAAAAGGATGTGAACACATCTTTGTTTCATACCCTTTGCTGTAGGTTATTATCGCACCGAGAGAGATAAGGGCACACAGTATGAGCTCTTTTTCAAGAAGGCAGACCTGATGGAGTACAGACATGTGACCCTTTTCCGCCCCTTTGGGCCTCTCATGAAGGTGAAGAGCGACGTGATTGATATCAGCAGGGCCGTCATCAACATCATCATGCCACTTGCCCAAAGAACGGAAGCATTCACACAGTTCATGCAGAACTTCAGGTAGCTGTCAGTGCTGAGGGCTCGGCTAGGTTTCTCTAGAAAAATCATGTTTCATGCAGCTTTTTCTGACTTCATTAAGTATGGTTGCTTAAGAGTATAGAATAATCCTACAGGCTTTAAACTAGTCTTATTTTGGAAATTCTCTTTTTTCCTTAAAGTGTGTACAGTTAGTTTCTTAACAATTTGAACTGTAAATCAAGGGTGGCAACTATAAGAAGCTGAATCCAGTGACCTCTATAACTGTGTGATAGCTAAATCTTGGAAACAACCCACATGTGCATCAATTGGAGACTAGATAAAGAAGATGGTTTTTTTTTATAAAATAGAGTATTACTCTGCCATAAAGAATGTTATAAATGTTAGAACAAATTTGAATTTTTTAATTGAATTCTTTATTGTTACATTTTATATACAGTTCAAGGTCACATTTGACATTGGAAAATTTGTACCAGTATATGACACAATTTAATTCTCATTTTTAGCCATACCCCTATCCACCCTACAACTCCCCACCCCCTATACATATGCTTTCTTTTTCTTTTTTTAAACCATATTTATTCTTTCCCCTCATTACTTTCCCCTACCACTTTCCCTTTGAGTATTTCCTATTTCACAAAATCTGTCATATATTCTAGAATTCATTTACATTTACAGGTTGTCATACCAGAGAAAAGATAATGGTATTTACATATCTATGACCTATTTATTCCACTTACTAGTGTGTCCTCAAGGTGTGTCCATTTGGGTATAAACTTATCATTCTTTGTGGCAGAATAATACTCCATTTTATTTTTAAGAAAACCACATCTTCTTTATCCAGTCTCTAATTGATGAGCATTTGGGTTATTTCCAAGA
>PVIC010002163.1:10357-81092 GCA_004025085.1 Thryonomys swinderianus
AGCCTGTACATTTTAAGGCTGTTTTAAGGATAGTAAGTCATATTTTCATTATTATTTTTTTAGACAGGGTCTCGGTTTATAGTCCAGACTGTCCCTGAACTCACTATGTAGCCCCAGCTAACCTTGAGTTTGTGGCAGTCCTCCTGCTTCTGCCTCCTGAGTGCTGGGATTACAAGTGTGAGCCATCATGCCCGGCACTGTGGTATGTGATACCTTGCCAGGTGGATGCTGAAACCACTGAGTTAAATCCCCAGCCCACTTTCATAATTTCTGACAGATGTATGCACTTTTGTTTGTTTATTTGTTTGACTTTCATTTGTTTGTTTTGTTTTTGAGACAGGGTCTCGCTTTGTAGTTCAGGCTAGCTCTGAGCTCACTGTGTAGCCCCCGCAAGCCTCGAACTCAGCAATCCTCCTATCTCTGCCTCCTGAGTGCTGGGATTACAGGCGTGAGCCACCACGCCTAGCACTGTGGTATGTGGTATTGATTGCTGGTTGATTGCTGGTGGGCGTGAGTCTCCACACCCAGCATTGTATGTGGTTACCAGGGATCAAACTCAGGACCTTGCGTTTGCGAGGCAGGCACTGGAACCTCTGAGCTAACCCTCCGGCCCTGTTTGTTTGATTTTTGAGACAGGATCTCGCTTTGTAGTTCAGGCTGGTCCTGAGCTCACGAGGTAGCCCAGGCAAGCCTCAAACTCAGCAATCCTCCTGCCTCTGCCTCCCAAGTGCTGGGAATACAGGCATGAGCCACCACAACAGCCACTGTGGTGTGTGGTACTGATTGCTGGTGGGCATGAGTCACCATACCCAGTATTGTTGTATGTGGTTACTGGATCAAATTAGGGACCTTGCACTTGCTAGGCAGGTGCCAGAACCACTGAGCTAAATCTCCTGCCCTGTTTGTTTTGAGAAAGGGTCTTGCTTTGTAGCCCTGGCTAGCCTTGAACTCCCAGAGATCCTCCTGCCTCTGCCTCCCAGGTGCTGGGATTATAAGCATGAGCCACTGTACCCAGCCAGATGTACACACTTGTAAACCACCATCCAAATCTAATTTATTTTTACCTCAAGAAAATCTCATTAAGAATAATTTAAGAGGACCAGAGATTTAGCTCATTGGTTCCGACACCTGTCTTGCAAGCCCAAGGTCCTGAGTTCGATCCCGGTAACCACATACAATGCTGGGCATGGTGACTCACGCCCACCAACAATCAATACCACATACCACAGTGCGGGGCGTGGTGGCTCACGCCTGTAATCCCAGCACTTGAGAGGCAGAGACAGGAGAATTGCTGAGTTCAAGGCTTGCCTGGGCTACATAGTGAGCTCAAAGCCAGCCCGAACTACAAAGCGAGACCCTGTCTCGAAAAAAAGAATAATTTAAGATGGAAATAAATTTAGAAATACAAATATTGAATTAAAGGAGGAGAAAGTTATCCCACCTTGGGATGCAGAGTGTTTCTAATCTTTTTTTTTTTTTGGTCATTAAATTTTGATATTTTAGAATGCTGAAGTGTTGATGACTATACATTAGAATAACAATTTTAGAAAATACTGATTTTGTTTTAACATCTCCATGTCTTAGTTACTATAATGTGCTACTTCTAGTGCTTTGTTATCCTCACCTTTATTCTGATATTGAAAAGTCAGTTAACTCTACTCTGTAGTAAAATATCTAAGCCTTGTACTTACAAATGGATTTTTATCTGTTGGAAATAGCTGATTCCTTAAAGCATTTTTCCTTGAATTATTGCTAGACGCTGTGTTATTTACAGTAAATATTCTTAGTCATGGCAAATATTTATTCCTGATGGTAGGTGTAATTTTTGAAATTTGCCAATTTGAGAAGAAAATAGCTCTTTTGGGCCGGAGGGTTAGCTCAGTGGTTCCGGCGCCTGCCTCGCAAGCGCAAGGTCCTGAGTTCCATCCCCGGTAACCACATATAATGCTGGGCGTGGAAACACACCCACCAGGAATCAACACCGCATACCACAATGCCGGGCGTGGTGGCTCACGCCTGTAATCCCAGCACTCGGGAGGCAGAGACAGGAGGATTGCTGAGTTCGCGGTGGCTTGCCTAGGCTCCATAGTGAGCTGAGGACCAGCCTGAACTACAAAGCGAGACCCTGTCTCCAAAACGCAAAAAAAAAAAAAAAAATAGCTCTTGATCCAAAATTTAAATATTTATTTGGTTCTGCACTAATTGAACTTACTTCCTTGAATAGTTTATCTTTTGCTTCTGAAGCCCATCCCAAATCAAAGTTCCAAAACATGCTGTGGTTGAGCCATAATGCTCACTGCTCCCATAGCACTCTGAGGCCACCGCTGGCATAGACATCACACTTCTCCATGTTGTGTGCAGTGATTGTGTAGCACTGCTGCCTTAATTCACTGATGCTCCCACTGACTTCACTCTGTCAGGTGCCTTACCTACATTCTCATTAAAGAGTAACCTGATTGTTCTCTGAGTAAGTAATACCTCGTGTTTTCTTAAACTTTTATTTTTCAATTTCTGCTAGGGATGTTTGTATTCACCAGGACAAGAGGATCCATCTTACGGTGGTGTACTTTGGTAAAGAAGGACTGTCTGAAGTCAGATCTATCCTAGAATCTGTCACAAGGTTGGTGAGTCATGTCCATAATGACTTCCTTTGGATGACATTGGAAGAATGAGGATTTCAGATATGTAAAGTGTTTATGCTTTTGAATAACTGCTCAGCATGGGGTGGCGGTGCAGAGCTCCTTATTGCACCGCAGCCCTGCACAACCTGTCCTCCACCAGGTGCCAGCCCTGGTCAGGAGGACACTGTGCTCCAGGGCCATCCCCTCTGGACACTTGCTTCTCTCCCTTTTGTAGGTCTCAGCCCTGTCCTTTGCTCTCCTTGTCTCCTGAGCTGGCTCTTACTTATCTCCTTTCTTCCTTCCGTTTGCTCACGATATTTCTTCATACCCTGCAGACAATGTCCAGGTCTCCATGTGTCTCAGAGCCCTTGAGTCCACAGGGTGCAGTGGCTGCTGTCACAGTTAGACCTCACAGAGCAGTGGCTGGGTCACTAAGCAGGCCGCTGGGTACCTGGCACATAGTAGGTAGTAGATACTCAGAGGTTGGAAGGGATGAATTTATCATTCTTTAATATATCTTTTTTTTCTCATAAGCTTCTCAACATTTTTCTCTAAATTGTGGACTGAGAGGTACAGCCCAACTGGCATACTGGCCTTTTCTGTTACCTTCTTTGATTGCCTTTTTGCATGACAGCCTAACCAGCATTTTCTTCTTAAATGTTGTTACATTTGAAAAATGTACGTACTTGTTAATGTAAAGAAACAGCAGCATGTAGGCTGCTTGTCCACTCTGGCCTTAACTATGCTGCTCCCTTCCCTTGCTCCTTTGCCGCCCCCTGCTGGTGCTCCTATGCTCAGTGCTCCTATGCAGGGGCTGACACTCCCGAGCCCATCTTCTGTGTCCCAGTTACACTGCGTGGGAGTCCAGGGTGGTTGGAGGAGGCCAGGGCCCCAGCTGGGGCACCTGTGTGGCCTGTAAGACCCTCACGGCACTGACATGCATCGGTGCACTCACCATCTTCCCCTCCACCCCTACCCTGGATGGTCCTCTTTCAGTTCAGAGGTCCCTCAGCCTAACTCCCAGAGCTGAGTCTTACTCCTCTGTGTCTGTCTGAAGAATTACTTCCTACTTAAATCTGTCCTCTGCCCTAACCAGCTCCTATTGCCTCTGTTTCTTCTGTTCCTCTCATCCCTCCTTACTGCTAATACCAGATGCTCACCCTGGGACCCTCACAGCCATCCTTGTTGTCAGGATACCTCTGTGGCAGGTGGTGGAAACTTTGAGCTGCTTAAGGGAAGGATCAGGACTGAAGAATCTGGGATACCTCCCAGAAACTGAGGGGCTGTTACAGGCAAGCTTGGAGAAGATCAAGGCAGCTCTGGGGCCCCAGGGCTGGGCCAGAGACATGGACACCATCAGGGTTCTCTTGCCGTGGTCTTGCATGTTGACTTCCTTCTCCTTTTGCAGATTGGCTTCTTCCACATGCTGAGGGATGTGGCTGTTGGTGGCTCTGGGCTCACACTTGAGAGGAAAGCTCTCTCCCTCCTGTTGGGCTCCAGTTGAGAAAAGTCCCAGGGAAGGACATTTTCCACCCTTTAGCCAGTCACTGTGGCCAGGTGGGGGCAGGTGCATTTGGCCCTGCTTGAGCCTGATTCCCACTGCCAGGAAGTCACTGTGGTGGGTGGGGGAAGCGAGGGTGTTCTGTGATCAGGGCTTCCAGCTGGTGCTGGACGGTCAGGTGGTAATGGGCAGTTTCCCAAAGGAAAGGAAAGGTCTCCACATCATAAGGTGGGGAGAAGAGTCCCAGGCTACCAAAACAGCCTGATTTTACATCCATCTCCATTGCATACACCATGACCTGGTTAAGAGCAGCCTTCCCCCATGTTCTCATTTTTCTTACTGCCTCCTGGTACAGTGACTTTACAGTTCGGTGCAGAGGCACGGGGTACTCAGTCTGTCCTCTGCCCAGTCAGGGAGCCACGGGTAGAGACTGCCATTTGCATCTTACATGTTTCCAGAGCGTGCTGACTCTGAGACTGGAAGCCTGCTTGTGAGAATCACTTCGGTAGCAGAAAACTCCACTGATCCTCTCCTTTAGGGTTCCGCATTCCATAGCTTCATGCAAAAGGTGCACTCTGACTTTGCTTATGTTCCCATTTTAGGGTGCCTTGGTCCAACCCTCTTCTCACCATTCCTGTTCTAGGATTCTTTGTTACCATCTGACTTCTCTGACTCCCTAAGCACTTCCTCTAAGACGCTTTCTACTTCATCTGCTTTTAAGAATAATTATTGGAAATGACCTTTACATTTAAAATTGGGTTCAAGATTTTAGCACAGGCCTAACCCACAGTCCACTTCAGTGTGTTTTGTCTGCTCCAGATGTACCATCTCCCTCCTCAGAACTGTTGCTTACTCATTCATTCAGCAGCTACGTATTGGGATCATCTCTGAGCACTTGGGATAGGAATGGGCAAGACAAGCCTGCTGTCTTGCAGGGGGATGCTGAGAAGAGCAGCCAGGGTGGCCACTGACCATATGGCATCAGGCTGGGCCCTGTGATCAGCCTGCATGTATCTTTGGTGTATGACATACACCAGTTCTCAGACACATGGCTGCTTTTCCATGCGTGATGTGTTGTCATCTTCTGAGTTGGTGCTGAGGGATTGGTGGGCACTGGCCATTTAGCAGCAGCACCTGGTAAGCCCCACACCACCAGCATGTCTGCCTGTAGCCTGTGGGCACTCAGTGTGGCCTTGTGCCAGGGAAGCTGGCACTTGCCTTTCCCTGTGTGAATGAGAATCACATCATGAAATACCTGAGGTATAAACTGTTTGTAAGTTCTTTTGAAGGAAGAGCATTGTAACTCTAAGTGGGACTCATCATTTCTTATATGTGCTTTCCTCATAGTGAGTCTAATTTTCACAATTACACCTTGGTCTCATTGAATGAAGAATTTAATCGTGGACGAGGACTAAATGTGGGTGCCAGAGCTTGGGACAAGGGAGAGGTCTTGATGTTTTTCTGTGATGTTGATATATATTTCTCAGCCGAGTTCCTTAACAGCTGCCGGTTAAATGCTGAGCCAGGTGCGTAAACCCTGAGTAGATGCACTGAGTACAGAACTGAGAACAGTGTTGACATGTCTGATGTTTTGAATCAGGTTAATTTAAGGAAAAGAGGGTTTTGATGCAAGCCTGGGATGTTCTTTCATAAGTGGTATTAGGCATGATTTAACTAGAAAACTAAGAATTTGACAATTTGACCCTCTGTAGTTTACAACCTTGTTCTCTTGGGGCCAAATTGCAATGGCTACATTTGAAGTCACATAAAGAAATGAATGTAAAGGAATAGAAGTCTGGAAACTGATGAGAAAGAAACAACTGGGGAAAAGAAGAGCCAACCAGATGGTGTGCAAGTCCAAGAGACTCACCATGTTGGTGCATGCACTGACAAGCTCACATGTGCACAATCAAGCAGTGTCTGTCTCCAGACTCTACATTCTGGGGTGATTTGCTGCACTTTGTGCTATAGATGTTTTTTGAAAATGAGTGAGCAAATAACAGTTTTATAAATCAACTTTTATTTTAAAAGTACAAATGAAGGTTTTCTGTGTTAAAAAGTTTCAGTAGGGGCCGGAGAGTTAGCTCAGTGGTTCCGGCGCCTGCCTCACAAGCACAAGGTCCTGAGTTCAATCCCCGGTGACCACATACAATGTTGGGTGTGGAGACTCACGCCCACCAGCAATCAATACCACATACCACAGTGCCGGGTGTGGTGGCTCACACCTGTAATCCCAGCACTTGGGAGGCAGAGACAGGAGGATTGCTGAGTTCAAGGTTTGCCTGGGCTATATAGTGAGCTCAGAGCCAGCCTGAACTACAAAGTGAGACTCTGTCTCAAAAAAAAAATAAGTTTCAGTAGAAGAAATAAGTTCAGAAACATTGTACAACGTGGTGACTGTGGGTAGTAACAGTGCATTGTGTACTTGAAAACCACTAAGAAAAGTTGACTTTAAATGCCTTCACCAAGGCCAGAGATTTAGCTCAGTGGTTCTGGCGCCTACCTAGCAAGCACAAGATCCCTGGTTCAATCCCAGTAACCACATACAACAATACTAGGTGTGGTGACTCACATCCACCAGCAATCAGTACCACATGCCACAGGGCTGGGTTTGGTGGCTCACCCCTGTAACCCCAGCACTGGGGAGGCAGAGCAGGAGGATTGCTGAGTTCTAGGCTTGCCTGGACTCCATAGTGTAGCTCAAGGCCAGCCTGAACTACAAAGCGAGAACCTGTCTCAAAAAAAAAAAAAAAAATGCCCTCACCATAAAAAAAACGTGAAGTGAAAGATATGTCCACTTGTGTATTTAATCATCTCACAGCCATACATATATCAAAATATCACATTGGATGCATAATTATGTACAGTTTTGTCAATTAAAAATACAGTAATTTCTAAATGAAAGAATTTTTGCATAGACTTCTTCATATCGTGCAAAGCCTATTCTTTACTAACTGCTTTGGCTGGCAAGAGCTATCCAGAGTTTTCTGGAAGCCTGATGAGTAAGTGTGGGTCTGGTTTGTTCTTGTTACTCTAGACAGCATGATAAACTGTAAGTATTGAAGGAGACATATTTGCTGAACATAAAAAATGTTTCTATACCAGAAATAGTTTTGCCTTTGGGAGGTTGTACCTTACTGGCCCTAAATGGGTTTGAAGGAAGTGGCCTGGCACCTGCTGGGCTCTACTAGTAAGAAGGCTTTGTGTCATTCACAGACCTTGAGCAGCTGGTACTTCCACTGCCAGGCCTGCCAAGGCCTCTCATGGCAGGGCAGCCAAGTGCCATTAGCTTCAAAGCCTTTCAAATGCTCAGTTTGAACACCAAGGATGAGGATATTTCCACAAGCTGTGACAGCAAGTGTTTTTAATCTCTGACTTCCCAGATCTTGATTTAAATTTGTCTATATTTCTATATTATTTTCTACATATCTAGGTATTGTACAGTATTGTTTGTATTTGCTGTTTTTAATTATTCTCTGGGAAGGGTGGATTTAACAGAAGTTTGTAAGTTTCCTGGAGATTATCAGAGGTTGATCTGTTTCTCTTCCTGCTGACTAGATGACCTAATGAATAATAAAAGGTTCACCTAATAAATAGCCAAGAGAATACCTGTGCGTATTTCCCCAAAGTCAAGGGGACTAAAACACATGAAGTTTCCTTTAGTCTGATTTATTTTTGTTTTTTGTAAGATTATAGTTTCATTGTCTGACCTGCTGATTGAGTCATCATCATGTTTGTGCAACCAACATGATGTTCTGTAACTTGAATATTGATGATACATGATTTTAAAAGTTTTCATTAAAGTTTCTGGTAATAAAAATATTCATTTTAAACTTCACTGAGTGATACAAAATACATTTTAATTTACAGGTAGAAAGGTGTTTTACCCTGTCGTGTTCAGCCTCTACAACCCTGCCATTGTTTATGCCAACCAGGATGCCCTGCCCCCCGTGGAGCAACAGCTGGTGAGTTTTTGACAGTGTTAGTTGTAAACAGCTCTATAAGCATTTTTTTTTGTTACACAAAAAGCAAACACAAGTTCCCAGAACAAAGTTCATCATTACAAGCACATTTGAAATCTTGTTCACACCTCTGACCTCCAGTAAGATGCCTTCAGAATTAAGTATCAGGGAGAACAGTATGGGCTATAAAAAAAACCTATGCCAGAATGTGGAAATTGTATAGTCACCTCTGCCAGGTTACTTTTAGTAACACTGAAAATTTAATTTTTAAAACTGTACCATATAGGGCCAGTGATTTAATTCAAGTGGTGTCGTGTCTACTTTGCAAGCATGAGGGCTAGAGTTCAATCCCCAGTACCAAAAGAAAAAAACATCCTGGGCATGGTGGCTCACGCCTGTAATCCCAGCACTTGGGAGGCAGAGGCAGAAGGATTGCTATGAGTTTAAGGCCAGCCATTACACAGCAAGAGCCTATCTCAAAAACTAAAAAGCACCTGGGCATGGTGGCTCACGCCTGTAATCCCAGCACTTGGGAGGCAGAGACAGGAGGATTGCTGAGTTCGAGGTTTGCCTGGACTACATAGTGAGCTCAGAGCCAGCCTGAAGTACAAAGCGAGACCCTGTCTCAAAAAAAAAAAAAAAAAACTAAAATCTAAAAAGCGGGCTGGATATTTAGCTCAGTGGTTCTGGTGCCTGCCTAGAAACCACAAGGTCCCTAGTTCAATCCCTGGTAACCACATAAAACAGTACCAGGTGTGGTGACTCACACCTACCAGCAATCAGTATCACATATCACAGTGCTGGCCCTGGCTGCTCATGCCTATAATCCCAGCACTCAGGAGAAGAGGCAAGAGGATTGCTGAGTTTTGTGGCTTGCCTGGGCTACATAGTGAGCTCAGGGCCAGCCTGAACTACAAAGCGAGACCCTGTCTCAAAGGAAAAAAAAAATCGCTTCTCGGCCTTTTGGCTAAGATCAAGTGTAGTATCAAAGGAAAAAAAAAGGTTTAGCTGGAGGTTTAGCTCAGTGGTTCCCATGCCTCTCTCACAAGCGCAAGGTCCTGAGTTCAATCCCTGGTAACCACATACAATGCTGGGCATGGTGACTCATACCCACCGGCAATCAGTACCACATACCACAGTGCTGGGCTCATGCCTGTAATCCCAGCACTTGGGAGGCAGAGACAGGAGGATTGCTGAGTTTGAGGTTTGCCTGGGCTACATAGTGCCAGCCTGAACTACAAAGCAAGACCCTGTCTCAAAAAAAAAAAGAAATAGGGCTGAGTGTGGTGGTGCATACTTGTAATCCCAACACTCTCATGAGGTTAAGGTACAAAATCACAAGTTCAAGGCCAACCTGGGCAACTTAGTGACTTAAGACTCTCAAAATTAAAAATACATGGGCCGGGCGTGGTGGCTCACTCCTGTAATCCCAGCACTCGGGAGGCAGAGACAGGAGGATTGCTGAGTTTGAGGCTTGCCTGGGCTACATAGTGAGCTCCGGGCCAGCCTGAACTACAAAGCGAGACCCTGTCTCAAAGGAAAAAAAAATTAAAAAATACATGGATGGAAAGGTGATCTGGCTGCAACATCTGTCACCCAATTGATCATCAGAGTTGATTTGGCTGATCTGGCTGGCTAGGTGGGTGTCCTAGCCAGTGAGGTGTCTTCCTCACTCCTCCATGTGCATCCCTCTCAAGGCTGCAGTCATAGATGACAACCACCCCCAATAAAGAGGACTGTTTCTTTGGTCAAGGGTATATGAGTAGTTATGCTCCCCTGCTAGAACCAAACAAGCTCTCAAAATAAAAAATCCAAAAAGGGCTGAGGATTAGTTTAATGTGAAAGTTGTGGGCTCATTCCTCAGCATCAAAAGGAGAGGTGACAAGCAAGATGCTGTGGCCTGGGACCTCCCTTCCTGAAACCAGGGATCATGGTGTCCTCAACAGGGTGCTGCCCACACACCACAGTTCTGGCCTCAGTTCTCAAAGAAACCAGCATCTAAGAAGGGCAGAGAGCCACACACAATGTGGTCCTTCCTAGACCCTAACAGAAAAGGACATGACAAGGAAAACCAGCAAAGACACACCACAGCAGGGCAAGAGGCAACAGCAGGACAAGCTAAAACTGACTGAGGTGTATAGAGAACTGTTTCTTGTATTGTCATTTACTCAAAAATCTCAAATCATTATAAAATAGAAAGTTTATATATTAAACCTCATTGGAAAACCAAAAGACAAAAAAAAGTGCCAAGTGGAGCACACACCAGGGTTAATTCGCCAAACATGGGCTGGCGCTCCTGTGGGAGGGAGGCTGCCATTTTTGACATTCCCTGTTGCTTAGCTTTGCTGAGCTTCAGCCACCTAAAGATAGAACTGCTCTACTTTTTAAAGTTGGATGTGAAGTAAGTAGCACACAGATAAAAATAATTAACAATAAACATTGAACTAATTAGCCTTACTGGTAATAAATCGAAAAAGCTATAGAATACTTTTCCTGCCTTGAAATTGCTGCTTTTGGGCCAGAGATTTAGCTCAGTGGCTCCACCACCTGCCTAGCAAGCACAAGGTCCCTGGTTCGATCCCAGTAACCACATACAATGATATGATATTGGGCATGGTGACTCATACCCACCAGCAATCAGTATCACACCCCACAATGCTGGGCGTGGTGGTTCATGCCTGTAATCCCAACACTCGGGAGGCATAGGCAGGAGGATTGCTGAGTTCGAGGCTTGCCTGAACTACAAAGTGAGACCCTGTCTCAAAAAAAAAAGGACCGGAGATTTAGCTCAGTGGTTCCGGCACCTGCCTCGCAAGCACAAGGTCCTGAGTTCGATCCCGGTGACCACATACAATGCTGGGCATGGTGACTGACGCCCACCAGCAATCAACACCACATACCATAGTGCCCATGTGGTGGCTTATGCCTGTAATCCCAGCACTCGGGAGGCAGAGGCAGGAGGATTGCTGAGTTCGAGGCTTGCCTGGGCCACATAGTGAGCTCAGGGCCAGCCTGAACTGCAAAGTGAGACCCTGTCTCAAAAAAAAAAGCTGCTTTTAAAAAAAAATCACCTTTTCTGGCCAGAGATTTAGCTCAGTGGTTCCAGCGCCTGCCCCCAAGCGCAAGGTCCTGAGTTCAATCTCCGGTAACCACACACAATACTGGGAGTGGTGACTCACGCCCACCAGCAATCAGTACCATATGCCACAATGGCAGGCTTGGTGGCTCACGCCTGTAATCCCAGCACTAAGGAGACAGAGGCAGGAGGATTGCTGAGTTTGAGGCGTCCCTGGGCTACATAGTGAGTTCAGGGCCATCCTGAACTATAAAATAAGACCTTGTCTCAAAAAAAAGAAAAAAAATGTACTTTTCAATCTCCAGCATCACCAAGAAAAACCTCCCAGCCACCAGCCCTGTATAGGAGGCCGGGGTGGGAGTAGGGGCCCATGCTCAGGGCCAGTGACTTCCATGCCCAGGTTCCTTCATTGGGTCACTGGAACCTCAATAGCCATGCCATGCACAGACATTGATAGTGTGAGGTGAAGTAAGACAGTGAAATGAGTGAAAACTGAAATGCGTGAGATGAGGCAGTGAAATGAGAGACGGAATTACAGTGCTTCAGCAAAGCCTGTAGTGCAAGAGGAAGGGTGCTGAGATGTTACTGGAGTAGCATAAATGAGGTGGACAGTAGAAATGATGGGTGTACATTTTAGGCCACATGGTAAGGATAACAATGGCTGGTGTCTACTAAGCCCAGCACTCCTCTGCTCTGCCTGCATGTTAGCTCATGGAGTCCTCTGCACAGATGGTATAGCTGGGTGCACAGGTGAGTGGCATGCCACAAGGCCTGTTCTTATGTGTGGCACAGGTCTCTCTGGCATTTGAATTAACATAGGTCTCACCCTGTCACCAGAACCCCAGACCCAGCACCCTACAGGCCTGGTGTTGGCTCATACACAGGGCCTTTGTTGTGGCAGAAGACCGAAAATAAGGTCAGATAGTAAATGGTATATAGATCATTAAAGTAGGCCAATTCAAGGTTAACTAGGGGCCATAGGGGAGGGCAGGCTTTTCTGAGAAGGGCTATTAGGGGCAGGAAGGAACCAGCCAAGTAATGGCTGGGGAGGTGGTTCTGAGCAAAACAACTGTTGGCCTCCCAGGGTGGCTGGGGCACAGCAGGGATGGCCTAGAGCTTATTCTCATGATGGTGAGGCACAGGCATCTCTGAGCCTTGTATGCATCTCACACCCAAGGTTGGTGGCACACTCTGTAGAACCCAGCGGAAGCATTTCAGGCTTTGTGGCCACACAGCCCTGTGGTAACTGCTTAACTAGCTCTGTTGTGAAAGCCACAAACGGTTTGCAATAAATGTGTACAGCTTGCTTGCCTCAATTTGTCTCATGCCTGACAGTAGGCAGGGGCTCCTGCTTCCCTAGGACATGAGCATCCCCACACTCCAGGTGCTCCTCACGATGACCTGCACCTTCTGGGGATGGAGGCACGCAGCTAAGTCTGCATGGAGCTAGTGGCTCTTGGCCTGCAGATCAGGGTACACTGTGACCATGGGCAGCCTTACTATGCACAGGTCAGATGTGAGCTCATGCATATTACTATATTTTTGTGTGTTTTGTAAGGATTTCATAAGCATACGTGATTTTGTTTTGTTGCATTTTGTTTTGCAGTACTGAGGATTGAACCTAGACCCTTTTCACTGAGTTACATCCAGTCTTTCTGTTGTTTCAAAACAGAATCTTGCTAAATTGCTGAGGCTCAAACTCGCATCCTTTTTACTTCACCCTTTCAAAGTACAGGGGTCACAGAGGCTTGTGTCACCACACTCAGCTAACAGTAATATTTTGTCAGTAAAGAAAAAAGTATCCTTTGAAAAACAACTTGTTTCATTGTTTATTAAAGTCAGGTTTGGTGGTGTGTACTTGTAATCCCAGCACTTTGGGAGGCTGAGACAAGAGGGTCACAAGTTCAATGGACCTGGGCAGTTTAGTGATTTAGCAAGACCCTGTCTCAAAATAAAAAATAACAGGGCTGGAGATTTAGCTTAACGGTTCCAGCGCCTGCCTCACAAGCACAAGGTACTGAGTTTGATCCCTGCGTGGTGACTCATGCCCACCAGCAATCAATGCCACATACCACAGTGCTGGGTGTGGTGGCTCACACCCGGGAGGCAGAGGCAGAAGGATTACTGAGTTGGAGGTTTGCCTGGGCTACATAGTGAGCTCAGGGCCAGCCTGAACTACAAAGTGAGACCCTGTCTCAAAAAAAATAAAAAAATAAAAAATAACAATAGATTGGGAAGTAACTCACTGAGATGGTTCTGGGTTCAATCCCCAGCACCAAAAATAAAGAAATTCCTAATTTTTAAGGGGCTAAATTAAAATGTTTTTCTTTTTTTTAACTTAAGGTTCATAAAAAAGATTCTGGTTTTTGGCGAGATTTTGGCTTTGGAATGACTTGTCAGTATCGATCAGATTTCCTGACTATTGGTAAGTATGCTTTACATTTAAGGATGGAATTTTATGTATTTATTCTAGATTTCATGGCATCTTTCTAAAAAATACCAAATTTTGAGTGTTTTCCTTTTATAAGTGTCTGGTTATAGATAGAGAAATAAAAAGCAGAGTTTATAATTAATGTTCTTCTATTAGCAAAGATGAAGTCAAAGATGCAAGTGTAATATAAAATTTACTAGTTCGTCTAAATCAAAGCACCGCTGGTTTTTCAAGACACTTGTGGAACATGTTACCATATTTGCAATTGTTTGGAGTACTCTAAAAGACCTCCCTAGCCAGAAGTGCCTGCACAGGCCTGTAACACCAGCTCTTGGGAAGGGACTGATGCAGGAGGATCAAGAGGCAGCTGGGGCTGCATCGTAAGTTCACAAGTTCACAGCAGCCCAGGCTACATAGATCTGCCTCAAAGATCTTGCCATAACTTTACTGTTGTGCTGCTAGGTTGTTACTGCTACAAGTTATCTTGGATCAGCTAGCCTTAGGATTTCCATAGTTTTTAGAGATGAACCCCTATTTATTGTCTGTTGGACTATTGTGCAAAACCTCTATAGTTAAGATGAAAGAGCTGCTCTTTACAGCTTGATAAAAGAGGGAGGCCATTCCTTTGCTGTCTGCCCCAGCCCAGCACTGTGAGCTTTGTCCCTATCCTGGAGCCAGTCTTCCCTACAAAAGTAAAGTGCCAGATACCAGGTCAGGGAAGTAGGCTGAGGCAGTGCACATCTCTTGATTTATTTACACAGCATAGAAGTCATGGAACATGTCCTGTGTACATTCTAGGTCCATATGAGATTTAATTTCATAATTAACCATTTGTTTTGGAAATCTCTCCACCTATACAAGTAATGCAAAAAAAAGCCTGCTAAATTAAACTAATGCCCTTTTTCCTGATCTTCCTTAATAAAATAGTAAAATGTCTTTCAAAAGCAGATTTTTATAGATTTTAGCAGTAACTTTTGAATGCTTGAAGTTCTTTATTTTTTATATTGCAATATTATTGGCATATAATTCATATATCATAAAATTTATCAATCTAAAATGTACCATTACCTGAGTTGTACAGTTATCATGAAATCAAATTCAGAATATTATCACCCAGAAAGAAACCCCATGTGTGTTTCCAGCCAGCCTGCTTCCTGTCTAGACCCTGCCCACTGATCCATGTCTGTGGCCTCGCCCCTGTTCCAGTCAGTTATTGTAATGCAGCTGTGCAGCCTGTGGTCTCCCTGTTCCTTCCACTCAGCATAGATTGATCCATAATGTGGCACGGGTTAGGTACTAACTTCATTTTTATGGCCAGATAATGCTCCTTTGTTTTGAATTTGTGTGTGTGTGTGTGTGTGTGTGTGTGTTTTACAAAAAAGCCTTTAATTGGAAAATTAGAGGCAAGATAGGAAAAACTCCAGTTCAGGTAGCTAGAGGAGTACACTGCTACAGGAGTTCAGATGAGCCACCCACAAAGACAACAGGCCAGTTTCCAAGGATTAGGTGGTGGGTGGAGTCTGCTTGGTCATTATTTCAGTCCTGGTGCCATAGTTCTGGAATCCTCACAGCAGAAGGATGATTTCCTTCCCAGGAAAAGGTTGTCTCTGTCATGTAAGGCTCAGCATTTCCTGGAAGCCAGGGGCCATAGGTTTAGGACAATGGCACCAGGTTTCTGGGTATAGCAGATTCTCCTGTGAGCCTCTTACCTTGTTGTCTTAAGTCTTAAAAGGAGAAGAGAGCCATCATCCAGGACAGTGTCTCCTCCATCTGGAACATGCCATGGACCACAGCCTGCAGCAGCTAGTTCCTATGTTTTCTTTTCAGACTCATTACTCTCTGGAGATTAATTCCCATGCTTCACATTAGTTGATGACATAGTATATGCTCCTAACCATAGAAGTAAATACTAAGGAGAAGATTGCAAAGGTCGCAGGTCACCTCATATTCTGGGTTCTGTGAACTCTATGTAACTTTGATGTTACTTCCAGTATATTCTCCAGTATATTCACAGTTCTTCTCAAACTGTGGTGAAGGACTAGTTTTGTTTTTGCTTTAATTTCAAATCTGCTACATGTCCCAAATGCGAGTTCATGTTCTCTAAAATTGAAGAATCAATTCTAAGAACAACAGAAGTTAAGGGTAGGAAAAATTTATTGGAAAAAAAGCTTTTTTCTGCCAAGAGAGACTGGAAAGTGGGTTGCCCTGATAATGCTCCTTTGGATCATTGTGCTGCATTTTGTTTATCTGTTTGACAGTAAATATTTGGGTTCTTTCTTGTTCTCAGCTGTTTTGAATACTCCAGCTAGAAGCAGCCCATGCATATGTCTTTATGTGGACTTAGGTTTTCTCTTCTTTCAGCTCTGTACCTAGAGTAGACTTGCTGGGTCACGTGGTAACACTGTGTTGGACCTCTGAGGGAGTGCTGTGCTGTTTTCCAAAGTTGTTGTCTCAGTTTTCCTTCCTACCAAACTAGTGTCTCTGTCTCTATGTCCTCACCAGTTGTATCCACTTCTGTGTCTTCTTTTCTGTTTAGTTTTTTTTGAGACATGATCTTGCCTTGTAGTTCAGGCTGGCCCTGAACTCACGCAATCCTCTTGTCTCTGCCTCTTGAGTGCTAGGATTACAGTAGTGAGTCACCACACCCAGCTTGTCTGTCTTCTTGTTTCTGGCCATCACAGTGAGTGTGAGGTGGTATCTCATTTTGTGTTTGACTAGTTCTTCTGTTGATTAATAATGAGCATCTTTTCTTATGCTTATTGCCCATTTATATATCTGGTATGTGATTATTGGGTTTCTTGGGATATACACAACCATGTTTTTCATTATTTACTATTATCTCTGTGTATTTTTCTGCTCCTTTCTCACTGTTCTCTCTAACTCTCACTGTGTGTCTGTGCACCCAGTGGATCCTGCATTTCCCTGAAGCCCAGTTCATTCTCTATTATTCCTTTCTCTGCCCATCAGCATGCTTGCGCTCCATACATTCGTCTTCAGTTTCTCTGCCTCTTTCATTTATTAATTCAGATCTACTGTTGAACTGCTCTGATGGGTCTTTCATTTCCTGTATTATACTTATTAAGTACAGAATTTTCACTCAGTTCCAGATATGTAGTAATATATATGTATGTGTGATATCTTTGTCTTTGATAATAGTCTCTACTTGATGAGAGATGTCCTCTTACAGTCTGTTACTCATTTTTTTTTTTTTTTTCCTTTTGAGACAGGGTCTCGCTTTGTAGTTCAGGTTGGCTCTGAGCTCACTATGTAGTCCAGGCAAGCCTCAAATCAGCAATCCTCCTGCCTCTACCTCCCAAGTGCTGGGATTACAGGCGTGAGCCACCACACCTAGCACTGTAGTATGTGGTATTGATTGCTGGTGGGCGTGAGTCACCACGCCCAGCATTGTATGTGGTTACCGGGGATCGAACTCAGGACCTTGCACTTGCGAGGCAGGTGCCAGAACCACTGAGCTAATCCTCCAGCCCTCATTTTTTTTTTTTTAAAGACAGGGTCTCACTTTGTAGTTCAGGCTGGCCCTGAGCTCACTATGTAGCTCAGGCAAGCCTCGAATTCAGCAGTCCTCCTGCCTCTACCTCCCAAGTGCTTGGATTACAGGCATGAGCCACCAGCAACAATCTGCTACTCTTTAAGCATGAGTTATTTGATTCTGTGAATATTCTTGTAATAGCACTTTGAAACCTTTGTCTGTTGAAGAAAACACCTGGCCCTGTCACTGCAGTCTCCATCACCTGCTGTTTCTCTGGTATATGACCACACTTTCCTGTTCTTTGCACGCTGTGTGGTTTCTGTTTTGAAAACTGGATGTTTTAGGTAACATACTGTGGCAACTCTAGATACTGACTCCCTTGCTTCTAGGGCTTGTCTTTGTCTTGCCTAATTCAAGTGTTGATATGCTCGAATTATATGGTGAATTCTTTCTCCCTCCTCCCCCACGCCTGCCGTGCCAAGCCTCTGCTGTCACTCAGAGCACATGCACTTTTTTCCTGGGTACTCTGCATTTGGCTGGGCTCTCTTAGTTTCTTTCCATGACTTTGTTGGTATCACTTTCAATTGTCAGGTTCACTGGCTGCTCACTAATTGCTGTCTTGTTTTTGACAATGCTTAGGGCATAAATTGCTTTGTGATCTGAACCAACTAGTTTGGGTTTTTTAAAAGGGTAATGTTAGTGGTCTTTGAGGTTGGTTTGGAGCTGTCTCTCTGTGGTGCTCACTGGTAACGTAGCTCCCCTGCAGTCTAGCTTGTTGTCTTCATGGATTTATCATTTTCCTCTTAATTGCTTATAACCAAACTTTTATTTACAAGAGCCACCTTCTTGAAGCTTGACCTTCCCTATGTTTTGATTCAGATACAGTCAGTTCCTCTGAAAAGAGCATTAGAAAAGTTTCTTCTTGTGGACTCTTCTTCCTTTGGAACAAAATCTCTTGAGTTTCTGCTTGGACTTGGGGACAACAACAGCAGTACATTTTTCATAAAGCAAAATGACATGCCTGTCATATGAGTGCATATTGGGTAAGAGAATTAGGGACCCCAGTATTCTCTGCCTCCTTATCTCTGTACTAAAGTGGTGTAGCTAGCTGGTGAGGAAGGCAATGATAACACTTGGGATAGAGCTTGTTTCTTTCTGTCTTTCCTCTCTGTGTTAGCTTTCCCGTTGCCGATAGAAAATCCCTGACACCCACAACTTAAAGGAGAAATTTATGTTAGCTCACAGTTTCAAAGGGTTCAATCCATGGCTGGCTCTAAGGCAGAAACATCATGTAGAGGGGCATGGTGGAGCAACACTGCTTAGTTCATGATGCAGGAGTGGTACCAGAGAGGAAGGGGCCAGGGACCAGATATAGACTCCCAAGGTCACACTTCCATGACCCACCCAAACATAATCATGTGTGCTTTACTAATGTCTGGGTGGCTCTCGAGCCAATCAAGTTGACAGTCCCACTTAACAGTCACATTCCACATCTTGTCGACTTGTCACTTAAACACATCTCTTTAACCCATACTTAATCTCCAAGTAAAGGTAATAATGACTTTATAGTTCTGCCTTACATGATACAACTATCCTGCACACAGCTAAAAATGGAATAAATAATCCCTTCCCCCAAAAGTCTTAATAGTTCAACACTTCTCAAAAGTTCAAGTCTCCGGGCCGGAGGGTTAGCTCAGTGGTTCCGGCGCCTGCCTCGCAAGCGCAAGGACCTGAGTTCCATCCCCGGTAACCACATATAATGCTGGGCGTGGAGACACGCCCACCAACAATCAACACTGCATACTACAATGCTGGACATGGTGGCTCACGCCTGTAATCCCAGCACTCGGGAGGCAGAGACAGGAGGATTGCTCAGTTCGCGGCAGCTTGCCTGGGCACCATAGTGAGCTCAGGGCCAGCCTGAACTACAAAGCGAGACCCTGTCTCAAAAAGCAAAAAAAGTTCAAGTCTCCTCTAAGATTCATGGCAAACTATTACCTGTGAACATTTATAAAATTCAAAAAGTGAGTTACTTAATACCAAAATAAGGCCAGGGATTTAATTCAGTGATTTCAGCATCTGCCTCACAAGCACAAGGTCCCAAGTCTCATCCCCAGTATGAAAAAAAAAAATGTACAGGTCAGACATTCCCATTCCAAAAGTGAGACAAAGGGATAGAGTAGAAAAAAAATCAGAATCAAAGCAAGACAAGCTCAGCAAGGCAAACACTAAGAACTATAGTCCTGTGTCCAACTTCTGAGCTACATGATGGTGAGATGTGAGGTCCAGAGGGCTTAGGTGGCCCAATACCTTGGCATTTTCTCAGTTGCAACCTACACATCTTCTTTTAGGCTGGTTCTGCTCACTCTCTGCAGCTTTCCTTGACAAACATTCCATGTTCCTGGCATCCATGTCTTCCTGGGGTCTCCATTCCATCTTTAGTTTCATTCTCACAGCTTTAGCACCCTCCTCTGAGGGCCACAGTGCCTGGCCTCCCAAGTCTTCCTTTGAAATATTGGTGGAAGCCTCCATGACACAACTCTTACATTGTATATATCTGGAAAATCAGGGGTTGGGAATGTAGCTGAGTACCACTGCACCTGCCTGGCAAGTGCAAGGTCCTGAGTTCAATCTCCAGTACTGCAAAAAAAAAAAAAAAATCAGTATCTCATGGCTGACACCAAGGTTAGGAGTATCGCAAGGATGACCTTCGACCATGGCTGCAATAGCCTCTGAGTGCCTGGATAGCTAACTATGGTGAAGTGAATCCCAGGGAATTTAAGGAACCAGTAACCTAGGCTGCCCTCTTTTATTTTTTTTTTTTAAGAGCAGGAAAACTATTAAGAAAGCTTTTGCCTAAGAAGGACAGAAAGGGGACATGAAAGTGGGAGGCCCCTAGGCTACCCTTCTTAAGTTGAGAGGCCTGGAGCCTCTCTTCTCACGTGAAGGGTTTATTCTTTTGCACCCTTATGCCTACCATGACTGGGGTCATCCTCATTCCTAAGTTGCCCTCCAGGTGGCATCTTGACCTGTTTCAGAGTACTTGATGTGTTTTTAATAGCACTAATCTCTTCAGGAACAATACATTCTTTGTCCCCAGATTTACATGGTTTCTTTGTGGGCCCGAATTTAAGTTTTTCAAATGTTTCTGCTGTGCTCTTTGTTCCTAGTTCTTGCTGTACATCTGGCTAAAAATAGCCAGCCATACCATGCCACAACCTGAACTTTGGGCTGTCTTGAAATTTCCCTTACCAAATGAGTTAGTCTGCCACCTTTAAATTCATGCTCAAAGTTTTAGGACACAGGCAAAATGTAGTCATTTTATTTGTCAGAGTGTAACACAAATGGCCTTGAGTCCAATTCTTAATTAAGTCTCCCTTCCGAAATGAAAATTAATGAATGTGGTGTTTACTGTTTGCATTCCTGTCAGCATTCTGAGCTCTGGGCTCTGACTAGAATTGCCAACTATGCTATACTATAGCATTCTAGGGCATCTCCAGCCACACCTTTGAACCTTCTTAAATGCCTGCCCCAAACCAATTCCAAAGGCTTCCGAATCACATGGTCAAATAGAGCCATGGCAATAACCCCACTTTTTAGTACCAATTTTCTGTGTTAACTTTCCCATTGGAAGTACAAAGTACCTACCACCTATAGCTTAAAGGAGGAAAGGTTTATTTGGCTCAGTGTTTCAGATGGTCAAGCATGGTCAAGCAGCCTTCGAGGCAGAAACATGGCAGAGGAGTGCATTGGAACAGTCCTGCTTAGCTCCTCGTAGCTAGGAAGCAAAGCAGGGTAACAGTGTTGATTGAGAGGAGGAGGCCAGAGACCAGACATAGTCCCCAAGGTCACACCTCCATCACCCACCAGATACACCCAGAGTGTGTTCTAGTGATCTCCTAGGTGACTCATAAGCCAGTCAGGTTGACAGTCAAGCTTAACTGTCACATTCTCTCATTAGGCATATGTTGTACCTTTTATTGTCCCACAGTTCTTGGATATTGTATTTTATTTTTTTTCAGTCATTTTTTTCTTTGCTGTTAACCTTTGAAGTTTCTGTTGTCATATGTCAAGCGCAAAGATTCTTCAGGCTTGTCCAGTCTTCTAATGAGTTTATCAAAAACTCTCCATTTCTGTTAAGGTGTTTTTTATCTATAGCATTCCGTAGAATTTCTATGTTGCTTACATTACTCATCTTACATGTTGTCTACTTATTCCATTAGACATATTAATCATAATTGTTTTAAATCCCTAGCATGTTAATTCCAGCATTTCTGCCATATCTGACTTTGGGTCTGGTGCTTGGTCTGTCTTCAAACTGTCCTTTGCTTTTTACTTTTTCTGTTGAAAGCTGGATGTAAGGCCCTGGGTGGATGGGACTGTAGTCCATAGCTTTGGGTGATGTGGGAGGCTGGATAACGGATGTACTACAGGTCAGAGAGGGCCAGTGCATGCAGAGGCTATGTCCCTGTGGGCCCACCCTTCCTGCTGTGCAGCATGGCTTGTCGGGTCTGAACCAGTGCTTCCCCTATGCCCCTTGGTAGGCCCTAATATGTGGTTTCTCTTGACATGGAGCCTTGCTGAGAAGAGCAGGGTACCCTGGCATGTTTCCCTGTCTCTTGCCAGAATCACTAGAGGATTTTTCCTCTTCCTTTGGGGTCACTTCCTAGTCCATTTTGCTCATTTGTCTTTCTGTGCCTCTGTTCTAATTTCTCCTCATTGGCATTTCTTAGTATTAGGTCTTACCCTTATTTTCCTTCTGAACTTCAATAGTTTCATTTATTCCCATGGCTTTAAATCATCTATCCACCCCTTTCCAAATTTCTGACTCCACCTTGGCCCTCTCTTCTGTATTCCCCTCTGAATTTTTCTGCAGCCCATGAAAACTCGTGCCTCAGAGGATAAAAGAATAAAAATGATGAAACACTGATGGTGGTGACAGTGTAGGTGGTGGGCATTTTCTTCTCTTACTGACTTCTAGGATCCTGAGGTTCACACTGCATCCTCAGATGGTTAACCTCTTTGTCACGCTCTTAACACTGACAATGGGCAGCTGCAGACAGACCAGTGAGCATATGGGCACTGTGTTGTGCTCTCTGCAGGCCCAGACATCACACCGAAGCAGAGCACTGGAGTCCATCTGATGCAGGTTTGCACTCTGCCGAGGCAGCCACTGACAGTGTGCACTTTGATTCTATAGGGGGGTTCGACATGGAAGTGAAAGGCTGGGGTGGAGAAGACGTTCACCTGTATCGGAAGTACTTACACAGCGACCTGATTGTGGTCCGGACCCCAGTTCCGGGTCTCTTCCACCTCTGGCACGAGAAGCACTGTGCGGACGAGCTGACGCCAGAGCAGTACCGCATGTGCATCCAGTCCAAGGCCATGAGCGAGGCCTCGCACTCCCACCTGGGCATGATGGTCTTCCGGGAGGAGATTGAGATGCACCTTCACAAGCAGGCCTACCGGACGAACAGTGAGGCCACCGGCTAGTGCTCATTTTCAGCGGGTCACGTGCAATCTGGCCACAAAGCCAGCACCATTGGTTTAGCCTTAATTCCTCTTCCAGATCCCATGCCTGCCCTGGAGAACACACATTTCTCATGTTAATTCTGATGTTTTCTGTGCAGTTCACTGTGTTACAGGAAGAAAAGATGAGTGTTTCTGTGCAGAGCCTTTGTGATGTCTGGTGCTATGGAGCAGTCAACAAAAGGGATTATTATTTACCCAAGAAGTACCTGGGGTCCATTCGTGCCTGAAGCATCTGTTGCATTTGTGGGATTACATGGCGCTATTGCATCAGGCAGGAGTCAGGTGCACAGGCTGGCCTGTCGGGCAGCAGCTTCCACATGGGGATGAGAGATGGATCGGCTGCTCTACCTGCCGACCAGCAGGTCAGTCAGTCTGCTTCCTTTCTCAACAAGAGCTTTGGTCAATAGCATGAAGGAGAATCCTTCTCACTGAAACAGCAGGTAATGAAATGCGGCATCTGAAATCCCACCCATTCAACAGAAAGTAGGAGTAAACCCCGTGACCTACTGTTGCTTAGCCCCAGAGGTCTGCTTCCAAGTGAGTGAATAGAAGTACAAAATAAGTTAGAATGTAAAGTCTATCACCATGTTCTGGATTAGCAGTCAGAGTTGCTGTCAGCTGCTTTGAATGAATAGAAGGAAATATGGAAATATTCTTAACTGAGCATTTGAAACATTGGCATGCAGGCTCCCAGCCATGTCCAGAGCAGAGTTTCTATGAGCCAGATACATGGGTCTTCCTGAAGAGGCGCTGACCAGACACAGGCAGGGCTTGGTTTCTGCTTTACCTTTCCTCATTTAGCACTCGATTCATTTGTATTTATGATCCTTCAGTTTCTAATACACTAATATTTGCTACATCTGTATTTACATTATTATAATACTTTGAGTAGAAAGAATATTTCAGAGGGAGGAAAACAAATGAGGTAAAAGATTGGTCTGATGTGAAAGAAGGGATGGCAGTCTAACAAACAAGAATGGCTGGTGGCATTTAAAGAATTCTGTCAACTGCAAATAGCATATTGTTTTAGTTCAAGTATTACGTCAACAGGACAGGATGAAAAAGAAATTGTATTCAGACAGGACTCTACTACATTATTTATCACACATGAGCTTATTACCTTTGGGCCAGTTGCTAGATCCAGAAATTGAGAAAAGGGGTGAAAGGCATGCATAAGTTTTTGTAATCTTTGCAAAGAGTCCTGCTGTTTGTATATAAATCCCTGAAAATTGACAGCAGAAAAATTATTACTATTTTTGCTCAGTAAATCATACCACCTAACATGTCACAGTCCCATATTTCTAGGTGCTATGTGAGTTCACTCTTACAATAACTAATTCTTACAGATTTTAAGTTGGGGTGTTTCTTAAGACACATGAGAGTTCTCTCCAGGTAATGCAGGCCATCATCTGCCTTCTGTGCAGCTCTTGGTTATTATGGCCTGTGAGTGTTAAAATGAGAAACCAGTTAACTGCAGGTCTGAGTTGCCACTCACCTTCTTGGAGAGTCAGATGATTTTCCTTTTACTCCTATATTTTTTAAACCAGCATATAATCTAAAGATGGAAGCTAGCAGTGGGACTGTCACTGTATTTCTTACTTTAAGTGGTATTAATAAAATACTTTATTACCAAAAGTTAAATGAAAACATGATAAATTAATTTCTGTTATGAAATACCATAAATACAGAAACGTCATTATATACTTCATGAATAATAAAACAGGCACCAGCACACCACCACCTGGTGGAGACACGAGCCTCCCCATGCCAGGCACTGGGTACCCTCTGGGCCATCTGCCTCACCCTCTCCTAGGTACATGGCTATTGATGCTTCCACTTGTGTCTCTTCATATTTTTCCCAACTACATATGTATCTCCACCCAATATACTGTTTAATTTTGCCTGGTTTTGAATTTAAATGTATCATTTCATTGTATGTTCTCTTTCTCTTAGTATTAAGTTTTTGGGGTTCACTTTCTGTTAATCTCTAAATTAGTTCCCTCCTTTACTGTTAGCGCAGTAGTATTGCATTATGAGTATGCTGTGGTACTTTAAAACTATTTTACTGATGAACACCTGTGTGTTCCCAGTCCTTGTCACCCCAGTGTCTACAGTGTGGCTGTTGCCAATCTGTCCACTTGTTGTGCACAGAGTGTGTGCAGTACGACGCAGCCCGCCTCAAAAGCCACCTACTTCTGCAGGAGAGGGAGTGACTGTGGTGCTCACCTTGCACTTTTGCCAGTATCTAGTTCCCAGACCTGTTGATCCTCACCAATCAAGGGGTTATAGGTATTAAATTACAGTTTGCATTTCCAGTCTTCTTGCCTTTTTACCAGTTCCTACAAATTCTTCACATACTCTAGACATGAATTCTACCTGGTTAAATGTTTGCAGATATCTTCTCCTGAGATGTGGTTCATCTCTGCCCAACTTGACGGTACCTTTTGGTGCAGTGAGTGTGAATAATGTTTTTGCTTTATGATTTCTGCTGTGTAAAATATATTTTTGGAACAATTTTAAGTTGAGAGCAAGACTGAGCAGAAAGTACAGAGAATGTCTTTAATGAGCAGTGCCCTTCTAGACATGGGTTTACTTTTTGCATTTCCTTAAACTGTGGTTGAAAAACATTAAGTGGAAAATCCCAGAAATGATCTAGAAAATGTTTCTTGTTACACTAAATTCTTTTTCTGATACACCGGTGTTTCATTCACCAACTGGCTGCATCCAAGTTTGGGCAGTTTTGAACAATGCCCTGTAGCACCCATATGTGGGTTTTTGTCAGGATCAAGTATTTAGCTTTTCTAAGCAAAATCGAGGAGCATAACTGCTTGGTCATGTGATGGTGTGTGTCTATAAGAGGCTCCCACAGGGTTTTCTGAAATCACTACCACTGCGCTCCATGCACTGTGGACAGTGGTCCCGTCTGCTTCCACAGCATTGGTGGCGTCTGCTTTGTAAGTCTCGTTCAGGTGGGGCCCTTGTGGTAGCTTGCTGGTACCTCAGCTTACATTTACTGTGGACATAGCTATGGGGCATCTCTGCATGTTTACCTTCCATCTTTGTATCTTTGGCTGGTAATTTTTATCACTGGTCATGATTTCATAATAGGGAGGGGTTTCTCAAAGAAAATGTCTGTCCTACACATCTCATAAATAGCTATTTCTCCTGGATGTACAGCCTAATGGAGAAAAGTCTTGTGAGGGTGAGAGTAGATTCTGCCGGCAGTTGGTGCCAGGGCCCTGTGGTTTTCCAGCCTGGCTGAGTACTGAGGGCTGAGGGCTATGCCTTCATCTCAGTCAGGAGAGCGTGCCCCAGCACACTTGTTCCTGAAAGTGACCATGGCCATCCTTATTGTGTCATGTGAATATCAGAATAAACTTGTTTCTTGAAGAGTCTCACTGGGTCCACTAGAGTACTCTGAGAAGAACTGCATCTATATGATGTGGAGTCTTCAGTCCCTGAATGTGACATATCTGTTGTGTTTACTGCTTTCAGGTGAGATTGTAATTTTTTTTCACACAGTGGACTTACATGTATTCTTGTTCAGTTTTAACCTTTTGATAGCATTGTACCTATTTTCTTTCAGCTTTTATCGTCTCTTGCTGGGATTTAGAAATCACTGATTTTTAAAGAATCATCAGTTTTGTGTTTGGAAACCTTCCCAAAGTCCCTTAATTCCCATAATGGTACCTTGATTCATGAATGCTTTTATTTGTGAACAATTTGGTTCACAAACAGAAGTGTTTGGCAAAATGGGGGATTCTTTTTGAGACGGTCTAGAGGCTCATGATGCCCCTGTACTCACTGTGTGGCCTAGGCTGGCGTCAAGTTCACAGCAGCGCTTCTGCCTCAGCATCCTAAGGGTTTGGGTTATAGGCATGCGTCACCACACCCACAACATTTGGAAAAATTTTGTTTTTGTTTGCATACTTTGTATCAGGTGACAAATAACTGTGGCCATCCTCCCCACACCAACACAGTGATCTTCTTTTCCAAAATCAGAACAAATTAAGTTTGTGAACCAAGATGCCACTATATTTCTAGTTTATTTTGCATTTTTTCTGTTACACAGCCATAACATCTGTAAGGGCTTTCTTTCCTTTCTCCATTTTCAAACATTGGATTTCTGTTTTTGCCTCCCTATGCTCTCCCCTGTGTGTTATGCCATGATAGTGGCCATGAGCCAGGGCTCATAGGATAGAGCCCAAGGCTGTAGCATTAGCCTATCATCTGTAAGATCAGTGTTTGCTGGAAGGTTTAGAGAATAACTTACTAGGCTACTGCTTTCTGGTTTTATTTGGTGAGTTTCTATCACACCTAAGAGCATTTATCCAGTGCCTTTACTACAGCTGTCAAAAGGATCTGTTTCCTCCTGTATGTTGATAGACTGGGTTAATAGGTTTTCTGACAGAGCTTGCATTCCTGGGCAAATTCCAGCTGGCCCCAGTGTTTATCCTCTCTGTGTGGCTGAGGCTGGCTTCACCCATCCACAGACATGTCCATCTGTGTGCTGCGAGTGTGATCCAGGTGTTCTCATCCATGTCATTGAGGGAGACTGGTGTCCTCCCCCTTCCCAGCCTTGGTGAAGGATATCAGAGCTTAGAAAACAGGCCCTAGTGTTCCCCAAACCATTTCCAGATGAACTCGTGACACGGGTCAGCTCTTCCTGAGTTCCCATGCTGTCCAGGCCACCTGGACATGGACTTTTCTGTAAGAGGAGATTTGTAGCCACTGGTTCAATTCATTTAATGACTATAGAATTTCTCTGATTTTGTTTTTTCTTTTTGGTACTGGCATCAAACTAGGGACCTCATACTTGCCAGGCAGGTGCTGTGCCTCTGGGCTCCATCCCTGGTCCTCAGACACTTTTTCCAGAATCAGTTTTGTCTGAAGTGTTGTGGGTAAGTTGTAATTTTCTAGAAATTTAGACTGATATATTCGAAAATTTAGATTAAATTGTCAAGTTGTTTACATGTCTTTATGCATATATGTATTTATTTTTGTGGAACTGGGGATTGAATTCAGGTCCTTGCACTTGCCAGGTAGGTGTAGTGCTGCTGAGCTACATCCCTAGGCCTATGTCTTTATTTATTGTGCAGCTGGGCAGTGAACCCGGGGCCTTTGTGTGGATCACATCACCAACCCTGTATTATGGGTTTGAGTGCTTTGTCAGTTTTAAATATTGGAGGTAGGTACCTTCTCCCAGGAAGGGTTCTGTTTTTCATTGCCTTAACAAAAGTTCTTAATAACAAAGTTCAGTTCACTAGTTTTCTTCCTTTCATAGCTAGAAATGTTAATTTTTTTAGAAATGTTAATATTAATCTTTGCCTGTTGCAAATTATAGGAGAAAGTTTCATATTTCTTTTAGATACTGTCTTGTTTTTTTTTTTTTTTTTTTTTTTGAGACAGGGTCTCGCTTTGTAGTTCAGGCTGGCCCTGAGCTCACTATGGAGCCCAGGCAAGCTTCAAACTCAGCAGTCCTCCTGTCTCTGCCTCCTGAGTGCTGGAATTACAGGCGTGAGCCATCACGTCCGGCACTGTGGTATGTGGTATTGATTGCTGGTGGGCTGAGTCACCACGCCCAGCATTGTATGTGGTTACCGGGATCGAACTCAGGACCTTGCACTTTCGAGGCAGGCGCCAGAACCACTGAGCTAAATCTCCAGCCCTAAATTTTTAGTTTTACCTGTGCATCTCTCAGAGCATAGTGATGTCACTCATTATGGGAATTGGATTAACAGCCATGCAGCAGGCCAAACACCTGTAAAACACCCACGACAGTTAAACTAACCAAGACACTTCCAGGTGCACTCTATGCTGGGTTACAGTAACTTCTCTCTTACTCCCTTTTGATTTTTTTATTTTGCACTTTATTTACATATTTTCTCGTATAAGAGAGACCATGTAATATTTATGGAAATGATCTTTGCTCATGAATTATAGGAGGATCCAAGATTGTTTCTGTGGTAAAAGTGCTGGTTGCAGACTCCATCTCAGTTTGCCTGTAAATGTCTCCATCCTAGTTCAGGGCTGTGTTTGGCTGAGTAGATGATGCTGTTGGCTGCCCCCTCCAGCCACACCAGGTGTCACTCTGCCTCCTGGACTCACAGTTGCTGCTGTGCACTGCCCAGCTGCTGTCAGTCTGAAGGATGGAGGAATGGGCATCCTCTGGTCGTTCACAGACCTCTCTTCCTGTATGTCTTCTGTCCTACTCATGAGTCTGCACAGAGACTGATTATGACCCCCATTTAACTGGGCAAGTGGGGCTGCTGGAGCTGGGGACCAGAGTTGAGCTAGAGCTCCTTTGCACTCCCAGTTCTGGCCCTGGTCTGCTCGACCGCCCTCGAGCATGAGTGTGCATGTGTCTCCCACAGTGGGTGACGTGGGAGGTGATGCTCACTGCAGGGAAATCATCTCCACTCAAGTGGCCAGAGGGGTCTCACATGTAGGAAGGTCCAGCATGGGCGCAGGTTCCACGTGTGGGTGTGCCAGGGGAATCGGGAGTGCTGGTGGGTGTGAGAAGTGTCCAGAACCAGGCTTCCCAGGTCAGTGGGCCTGGCACAGAGGCACCTGTCCATGCTGCCCACTCCACTGGCACCATAGGGATGGGCATGCTGGCCCCTGTGAAGCCCTCAGAGATTCATCACCAGTGTTGCACTACACACAGCTTTCTGCCAGGCAGCACTGGCCTCACAAGTAGCCGGGCACTGAGCTCAAGGCCTACGTGAAGCCTTGTCCAGCAGTCTGTTGCCAGGAGAGGGTGAGGCTTAGGGAACAAGGCACCAGCTTCCCCTCTTTCCTTCCCAGACTGGGGTACCCTCAACACACCATGCTATGTGTGCAAATCACAGTACCCACCATGCCAAGGTGCTGGCTAGTCCACAGGGAAGGGCCTGTGTGATCGTGTGTAGGTGGGGGTTCCCCCAAACAATGATCGTACACCGCTGCAGCCAGTTGACATCTGTTGCAGTGTACTTTGAGGGAGCAGGAGCCCTGTCCAGGCCAGCAGAGTGTGGCACCCAGCTGCAGGCGGAAGCTGCCTGCCAGCCTTCCAGGACCACTGTGGGTTCTGGCAGCTGCTGCTGTCTCCTCGGTTCCTCTTTCCCTCCCAGCCCGGTCTCCCCACACACAGGAGCACAGGCAGGCGGGGAACAGCATGTTCTTTTATTGATGCAAGTATGACCAATCACACCAGAACTGACATCCCGCGTTATGGTACAGCTTTATGCTCAGAGATCATCTCAGATACCAAAACACCACATTTAGCCTGTGTATCAAACCAGCAAAGGAAAGTAGCAAACATGGACGCTGTTTCAAGTACGGGAACTGAGACCAAGCACACACGACATGAAGGCTTCTCAACACAGGGAAATGTTCTGACTTTGTATCCAAATATATATTCTCCATTTCAGCCTTTCTTATTCCAAAGCGTAAACAGGCATCCTGCACACTCTGTCCCGCAGGCAGGCAGGAAAGTGCAGACACCTGGGCACAAACAGCTCAGGCCTCGACAGGAGAGGGCAGGCCGCACCAGGGAGACAGTCTGTGTGGGCGAAAGCACTCCCCGGCCCAGTCAGTAAGGCCTAGGGTTCGTGCAGGGTCGACGTGGGATGTGGGTGGTCCCTAGGTAGGCAGTTTCGTGGAAAAGACTCCAGTGGACCTGCCTGGCAATCTCCAGGTTCAGATTACAAGCAGGCGCTGGCCACTGCACACAGCCCCAGGGGCTCCGTGTCCACTCCGATCTCATGACAGCCCAGGGTGCTTTTCAGTTAAAACCCGTCGAGAGTCCAGGACTCCCTCCCTCCCCTGTGATTTTACATTTGCTTTTTTTCCAAAATGCCATTAAAGATCAACCTGCAAGACGCGGCCTCACAGAAAACACGCTGCCAGGCCATCCCTTTACCCTCCCTGACCCCTGAATCCCTGATAAAGGAAAATGAAAATGTAAACTTTGGAAAGCCCAGGCGAAGGCTCACCGCCCTCCGGCCGCCCCAGCCCTTCCCCAGGAGCCACTGCCTGGGGCAGAGCTCAAGCAGGAAGACCGGACCCCAGTACCCTCTAAGGCACTAACCCGACATCAGAGACTGGCTGGGAAGGCGCCCGAGCAGGCAGGGCTCACGCTGCTGCTTTTGGTTGGGTTTTTCTAAATATTTTCTCGTAAGATGTTCATAAAAGTAGAAAATAAAACTCTACATTTCATTAGAAGATGCTATCATGGATATCATCTCCCTTGATACTCTCCCCACCCCTCCCCAAAGCAGGGCCCTGCCCTGTTACTCAAAATAAACAAAAATCTTTGTAAATGCCAAAGGTTGATGCATGAAATAATTACCATTTTCTTTTTCATAAAAGTTATGTACAAAATGGACCCCAACCAGTGAGGCCTTCTGGTCTCCACCCACATCCACCAAGACAGCGCACATGTGAGCATCGCGGCGTCCACGGGTACAGCACATCCCACTCAGGCTCTGTGAAGCAGCGTGGTCCTGGGGGGCAGGTCACGGAGGTGTTCGGTCTCCACGGGAGCACAGGGCTGGGCCTCCCACCCACCCTCCGGGTGGCCTTTCACTCCCACATCCCTACCTGAGGGCCTTCCAGCTGTCCTTCTCCATGTGGTTCTCAGGGCCTTCGCTCTCAAAGGAGGCGATGAATAGAGCTGAGGGACAGGGAGTTCTCAGCGTGTGCACCCCTGGTGCAGACCATTGAGCACATCCTCCTGGCAGCTTCTCCTGTCCTCTGTCCCCTGCCACACCTACCCTGCACACATGCCCTCCTGGCTGGTAGCCCAGGTGTCCTTGAGGCTCAGGGCTGGGTGGAGTTGGGGTGCTCACCTTCCTCGCTGTAGATGGGCGCCGTGAGCAGGTAGCTCTGAATCTTCTTGTCCTTCTCGAAGGGGCACTCCACCTGTGTCCAGGTCATGAACTCATGGATCTGCCGGGAGATCTCCCAGAACTTCTGAAAGGACACAAGGTCGATGGGATGTCTGTCACCATGAACTTAAAGCCCCTGGCAAGGGCAGGGACCAGAGTCTGGGTCTATGTGGCAAACCTGCAGCCATGGTGGCTGTGAGCATCAGAGCTGGCTGGCCCTCTGTGCTGCTGCCCAGGAGTCCCCCTCTTGGGGCCAAGCAGGAGCCACATGCCTACTCCAGGCCGCAGAGGCCTCCCCAGATACCCCATCCTGCCCTTTTGACCCCTAGGGCAGCCCTTGAGGCTCCCTGGTGAGGTCAGCACTGAAGTCAGCATCCTGGGTCAGCACAGGTTCCCACAGCCGAAGTTGTGACCCGGTCACCCCCCACAGGACACCTCCAACCTCACAGCCAACCACCTGCCACCCTCAGCCCTTCAGAGCCCCAGCGAGCTTGATAAGTGGCCTCTGCAGTCACCACACTGGGCACCTTGAAGTTGATGTGTCCGTTGGGCAGGTGATTGGTATGGATTTTATGCAGGAAGTAGATGTCCTTGACAAAGAGGTTAAACACAGGGATGACGATCTTCTCTCGGCTGCTGTTGGCCGTCTGGGACCGCTGCGTGGCGCCCTGTAGGGCTGTGCGGTAGTTGCAGAAGTTGCTAGATGGGTCCATGTGGTGCTGCAGGCAGGGGAGTGCACCGCTGAGCCCCTGCTTACCTTGGGCCACCCTGGGCCAGGTACCTACTGAGACCAGGGCTTCGGAGACTGGCAATCACAGCACTGCCCACATCCATCATGCCCCCTACTCTCCCTCTGGGCATCCCAACATCTCCCAGACCCGAGCTGCTTCACAAGACATGACATTTTACAAAAAGATTAATTCTATACTCAGAGCCACAGATGATCTGATCTCAAAATTTTCCGGCCCCCTGGGGGACAAAGGAGGAGGAAATATCACCCATGGAGGCAGCCAAGCTGTTCAGGGGCAGGGTCACTTCTGTCCAGTTCTGATACCTATTCTCTCCTATTCTCTGTGTTCCCTGCAGAGATCAAGGGGTGCTTGGGCACACACTGCCCTAAGGCAGAGTGGAAAGGAAGCCCCAGCCCTAGGCCATGCAGGAGACTGCAGGTCCGGACATGGTTGCCACTATCCCTTCAGGAGCCCTTGGGTGTGACCCTGGCAATGGCCACTTTGTACATGTGAAGGCACTGCACCCGGATACCTACCTCCAGGACATCAAACTTTGCTGTCTTGACTTTGGACCATGTTTTCTTCAGCCGTGCCACAGGACTAAGATTCATGCCAGCTGCAGGGACAGTGGCAGGGGTCAGAGTCCATAGAAGAGGCAGCGGGGCCCCTGCCCAGGCTGGCCCAGCCACTCACAGATGATGGCCATCATGGAGTTGAAGTTCCCGATGTTGAAGCACTCACGGGCCACGTCTATGAAGAACTCCAGCATGCGGGTCCGGTGCTTCTTCTTCACGACCTGCGGGGCGGGCCACTCAGCACAGGCACCACAGACAGGCATTCTGCCTTGCTCGGCTCCCCCAGTGAAGCTCCCACCCTGGGCTGGAGAAAGGGTGCCAGACATGGTTGCCACTGTCCCTTCAGGAGCCCTTGTGTTGACCCTGGCAATGGCCACTTTGTGCATGTCCTTCTAAAGACACATTGTCCACCGTGAAGCAGATGAAGCAGGTGTTGGGCACCCTGGACTGATGCTTACCCGACATGCCTTATGCTGCCCACCCTGGCACTTACCCGGCACACTTCGGTGGCCACAAGCATGCTCAGGCAGTTGAACCAACTGTCATAGGCCTCTAGGCTGTAGGTCTTAGCCACATCTCCTCGGCACTGGGGGGACAAGATAGGTCACAGATCCGGAGGACCTGGCTATACAGTGAGCCCCATGTGTCTGTCACACTCCCCTAATGGAATCCACCTGGGCCCAGAGGGTGCTGTGCCCAGCCCACTCACCCTGTGGTTGTCCAGCGAATCCGTGTGGCTAATGATCTGCATCAGGTCCTCAGGGTGAATGCTGCTGACCCTCTCCTATAGAGACAGTGAAGGAAGACATCTGCCTGCCTGAGGAGAGGATAGCATGGGGGAGCAGTGCCCTTTGCCCCTGCCACACCAGCCTTCCACCCTGGGGCCCCTGCAGCACCTGCCACCACCGTCTCCATCCTGCAGTGCTCCTGGGCCCAGTGCAGCCAGACCCCCACTGCCCTGTGCACATACCCAGCGACCCCATGGAGGGCAGGAAACCGGTGCCTGTTAACACCAGTGTGGCCAGCAAGATCAGTGGCTCTGTGCAAAGGGTAGGGCTGGCAGCAGCCCCACCCCATGGTGGTGAACATCCACTGCCGGGCAGTGTGGGACACTGACCAGCTCAATATGGGTCAGCTGCTGGGCCAGCACCAGGGGGTCACAGCACACGCCCAGGATGTCCTTCTGTGCCGCCGGTGGCTTGGCCTTCAGCACAGGCCCCTTGTCCACAGTGGGTGGCCTCAGCTTCTCCCGCAGCTCCTGAAGCTGGTTCCGGGCAGCCAGGGACAGCAACAGGCTCTGGATCATCTGTGCGATGGCCTTCTTCACTGTGCCATTCTCCTGTCGGCAGGGACAGTGAAGGTGCCACCAGAGCCTACCCACCTCCTGGAGGTGCCCACCCAGAACTGCATGCACGCAGCCCACTCCTGGGCCAGGATACATCCATGACTGCCACATGTGCACGGTTGTAAATGACCTCAGCCACAGCTGACTAGCTAAGCCACCACCCAGGGGCAAGGCAGGGTTCTGCAAAGCCACAAGGAGTGACAGGCCATCAAGGGTTGTCCCTTGATGTCACCTTCCTGAGAGCACTGCACACACCCTCACCTCATCACACTGGGTGACGCGGTAAGCAATGGCCTTGAGCTCGCCCAGGGCCTTCTCGTCCTGGAAGTCGTAGGGAAAGGCCTCTGTCCACTCCTTCAGGAGCTGCACGATCTTGGCAGAGAAGGATTTCAGCTTGGCCTGGGCAGAACGGACAGAGTGAGGCCCCCAGCAGGCCTGCACCCCAAGACAACAACCATGTTCCCCACCAGGGGACTCTCGTTTATTTCCTAGCCCCTTAGGTCAACTTTACCACTTAAATTCATTTTTGAGAACCCTATCCCATCACCACCCTGACACAGAACATTTGCTATAATTAGACATCACGCCTGAAATGTGTGAGTGAAACATCACAAGACTCTACCTGGCCTGGGCTGAACCCACACCCCCCAGGCCAGACTGGTGTACAGTGCAGGTGACTGCCTCCTGACCTAGGTACTTGGACGCCGTGGCTACCAGGTGGCCAGGGTCATGCAACCTTTAGCCAGCCACCCTGAGGAGACGGACGGGCCACAGGACACCCGCAGCCTCATCTGCAAACCTGGTATCGGGAACCTCAGCCACTCAGTGGCTGGACAGCAGCTCACTGTAGCCTTCCACAGGACCTGAGGCCCAGAGGCGGCTTCTGGGCCAACCGGTCAGCGATGCTGAGGATGCCACAGTGGGCAGGCACCAGCCTGGGGACACTACCTACACCTCTTCTCTGTCCACAGGGCTGCCAGCGCACCTGGGGAGGCTCAGGGCTGCAGCCTGGCAGGAGCGCTCAGCTGCCACCCAAGCAAGCTCCCCTCCTGCTCACCTTCTCGGGCCCAGCCTCCAGCTGCTGCCTCTGCTCCAGGCAGATCTGCCCGACGCGGGCCAGCAGGTCGTGCGGGGGCATGAAGACTCGGGAGGTCAGCAGGAAGGTGAAGATGAATGTCCTCTGGGGAGGGACATAGCACAGGCCATGCTGTAAGGGTCACCTGCCACCTCGGGTATGGCCCTGCTGGAGTCCTCACACCCACTTTGCCCACCTACTGTCCAACACCCCTGTGCCCCAGGATTACCCAGAGGCCTGCGGGATGCAGCCAGCAGGATGGCAAGGACTTCGTGGGGCAGGGAAAGCCCAGATCGGGGGGCCATAGCTAGTAGGTTAGCAGTATAGCTAGTATAGCTAGCAGGGCTGGTCAGGGGGAGTAGACTGTAGGAAAGGGCGTCCTACAGGGCTGTGAGCACCACCACCTCCATGGCAAGCCCATGCCTGGGAACTCTGCCCCGTGTAGCCAGGCCCTTCTCAGTCTAGGGTGCCTGCTCCTGGCTCTACCCCAAGCCTGGGCCAAGTGGACAGAAGCATGGCTTTAGTGGACACATCTTCCTGGAGCCCCAGGCAAGGTGAAGCCTCTGACTGTTCTCACGGGGGATAGTGGGCAGGCCCAGTGGCATCCTGCTCCACAGCAGGAAGACAAGGGAGTGATCCCATCTCTGAAGTGGAGACAGAACCGTGGGTCTGTGTCCGGGCCACTGTTCTTTCTCCTTCTGGACATGGGGACTCATGCACAAACCAGTCTTGTGGGTGCCAGGGTGAACCCTTCCACTATCCCTTCCTCCCCTGGTGCTGGCAGCTTTCAGTGTCCCCAGGGCTGTCTCTCCTGTCTAAGCCCAGGTCCCCTGCTGCTCTACAGCTCTGTGTATCCCCAACCCTGAGGCAGGGCCCTGCAACCTCCCCAGCCAGCACTCACGTCAGGGTAGTAGTCCACAGTGGGGACCAGGTGCTCCATCAAGGCCTCCAGGGACCCGGATACGAGGCGCCCGTCTTGGAAGATGAGGTCCCCAGCGCCGCCGCCCCGCTCCCCCATGCCGGGCTGTGCCTGTCCACTACCACTAGGCCCGAGGATGCCAGAGAAGACCACAGATGTCTGGGGCATAGTTTCCTGGAGAGGAACAAAGCCATGAGGCTGGAGCACCGTGAGCCTCCTCCCAGGAGCCTGCCGCCAGTATGTGTGGTCCGATGAACATGTCTTCAGCTCCTGTTCAGAGACGTGGAGAAAGCACAGGCTGCAGCCTGGGCAGGCAAGGCATGGTGCTGACCACGCAGCTCCCAGAAGGCCTGAGGGTGGTGAGTGTCTGGCCCTGAAGCCCAAGTGGGGGTGGTGGTGGCAGGGACAGTGGTCTGAAGCCCGGGTGACCACCCAGAGGACAGGTGAGGGAGTTTAGTCGAGGCATACCGCAAGCCACAGACAGGGCACTTTCCCCCTACAGAGGCAGCAGGCTCCGCTGCGGAAGGCTGAGGGTGCAAGGAGGTAGGTGAGGGAGAGCCATGCCAGGCGGCTTCCCCGGAGCTGCTCCCTCCGTGTATCCCCAAGGCTGACCCACACGACGCTCTCAGCCAGGGGTGATAGAGTCTCAGTGACATGCGTCCCATAGGCTCGCCAGCTTTGCTCTGAGCCCTGAACAGTCTCTGGGTCACAGCTCGCCCTGGCCCTGGCCAGGCCTTGTTTGTGCTGAGAGTGCTGTGCGGCCAAGCCGAGTGCCCCGGCTTGGCCTGCACCAGGACCACCATACCAGCTCTCATCCCAAGTGGCCTGACTGGAGTCTCTGCAGCATCAGGCACAGCCTGGCCCTCAGGGCCAGCCACACCTGGTACCCACAGCTGTCCTGCACTGAGGGGAGGGCCCACCTTAGGGTCACAGAGCATCAACACGGAGAGCAGTGCAAGATTCACAGCCTCCTAAGGTCTGCCTGGGGCCCCCTGCCACCCACAGCACTCAGGCCACAGGGGTAGGGGCACTGGAGCCCACTGCCAGCCCTCAGCAGGGACAGAGACGACCACACATCCAGCAGCCACACAGTAGCACCCTGCTGGCCAATCCCACAGCAGCATTTCAGCAGGCAGGGGCAAGAGGTCTCAGGCCACAGCAGACACCACAGCTCTGAGAGTTCTCAGCCGCCACAACATACACACACACACAGGAACACATACGCTCAGAGTCACACACAGATGCGCACACCCACGCATTGTCAGGGACAGCTGTGCTGGAGCGGCAGGGCCTGGGCTCACCTCCCCTCAGAACTGCAGAGCTGAGAGCTGGTGCAGAGCCTTGGCAGCCAGGGCCGTGACTCTGGGAGGAGGGTGGACTGGGACTCTTACCACCCTGTCCAGTCCCAGGACACTGACTCAGGACTGTCCCCCCCAGAGGGACTGAGGCAGCAATATGAGAAAGTAGCCAGATGTCATGAACATCGTCTGGCACAGCCAACCCAGGACAAGGCCAAGCCTCCTCCATCCAACTCTCCATTCCCAGTATACTTGCAGGAATCTGGTTCCCTGAATCCTGGTCCACAGCCTTGGGAACAGGTGGGAAATGTAGATGCAGCCATCAACCGACCTTGTGTACTTCAAACATACACCACAAGGGGGCAGACTGCCAAGCCTCGCGCTTCCTGTCCATAGCAGTGTACACAGCCTCCTCTCATCTGGGGACAGAGCTGGCTGCTTGGCCTGCTGCCTCCAGATCCCCTTACTGGTGGCAGGCGAGCATGTCTTCCCACATCACCCTGCTCAGGATTGGAGAAGCCAGGCCAGAGGCTCATCAGGAGCCCCAACGAGCAGCCCAGTGCCTTGGGATGGAGGGTGGCGTGCCCAGGGCCGGGAAGGGCTGCATTCTGAGGTGGCATCAGATTCTATTTTTCAACTCAACAAGAGCAGAGGCTATTTTTAGTTCAGCAAGCTGCAGGCATCACAATTAGCAGCTGAAGATTGTACATCCTGCCAGTCTCAGCACCAGTAGGGTGGGTCTCCAGAGACCCAGAGCCTGGGCCATGGCACCCCAGCGAGCTCAGAGGCACAGGGCCCATGCTGGCCACCTGTGAAGGGCAGTGACACAGCTGGTTCTGCCCCCTCGCAGCTACTGCGAGGGGGACCTGGTCATCCTCCTGGGCACGCGGCCTGGGTCTTAGGTGGTACTTGTCTACCTATTCATTCATTCACACACTCACATGTGTACTGCTGAGGACTGGCCAGGGTGGGGAACCGGTGAGGCAGCCGCCCTGGACTTCTGTCCCCAGGCACACCCTGGAGTGAGCAGTGGCACTGGTGACCTTTCACATCTGGGCCGCCTGGCTGGGGAGGCTCAGGGAGTCAGCCAGGAGAGCGGGGCAGGTTTGGGAGCCCTGCCCAGACATGCTGGGGTGAACTGTGTCCCACTGCCCCAGCTGTGCCCCGAGCCCTCACTTGCTCCCATCCCTGGGCCTGGGCACAAGTGCTCCCTTGAGCTTCAGGATCTGCTGTGCCCTTGTTAGCTCCTAGGCCCCCAAACTGCCACCACTATGGTCCCTCCATAGCCTACCCAGCCTGGGCCAGGAACTGAGGGTGCCCCAAGGACCTGCCCCTTCCCAGCCCAAAGCCTCCAGGTCCCTGTGTTTCATATAGCCCCACATGGGTCCATGACACAGCCATCAACAGGCCTTGTGTACTTCAAACGCACACCAAAAGGGGACAGGTTGCCGAGCCTGGCGTGCCCCTGTCCACAGCAGGGTACACAGCCACTTCTCATCTGGGGACAGAGAAGGCCACTTGCCCTGCTGCCTCTGGATCCCCTTCCTGGCGGATCCTGAGTGGTTCCAGGAGGGTGGACCCATGTGGGGCTACATGCAGGTCCTGAGGGTCCTGAGTGGCCACCCGCCACTGGGGCAGTTTCTGTGCTATAGGTGCCTGCTGAGCCCCAGTGGATGGGGAGGTGGGTTAGGGTTCAGCTCTGGCACCAGTACGGCAGTGGGGCCTGCCACAGTCACAGAGTGAACAGGAGCCACCCCACTCCCCGCAGGTGGGGTGGGAGACCCAGCACACAGGCTGTGCCACAGGTCCCGGTCCTCTCTGGGGAGGGGCCTGGGCCCGATCTCATCCTCCCAGCCCACAGGTCACATTGTCTCAGGGTGCGCACAGGCCTCTGTTTACCTTGCCGTGACTCCAGAGTGGCTGCAGGACCTGGCCAGGCACCCTCTCCACACAGGCTGGGCTCTGGGAGCGAAGCCCCGAGCTCTGCGACAGGCTCATGTCCCAGCCTTAGACACTCCCTCTTTTGCCGGGTGCCGTCCGCACTGGCTGAAGGACCTTGCCCTTGCCCTCACACCCCCAAATGTGAATTCTGCCAAGCCTGGGTTTTCTCCTCTTTTCCTTTTCTGTCCAGTCAGCTTCTTGTGGCTGCTGGGGGACAGATTGTCATTGTCCACTATAATGGCTCCATTATTGAGGCTGGAGGCCCGGGTGGGGCAGGTGGGACTTCAGAGGACCTTGCCCTTTCCAGGCTCTGCTCCCTCTCGTGCCCAGTCAGCGAGGGTTGGACCACCCCAGGGCCCACCCTGTGTGGGCAGCCGGGACCTCTTAGAAGGACAGGCAGGCTGTGTAGGCCCTGCCATGCCAGAGCCAGCCCTGGACAGGATGTCCTCTGCAGTGGGCAGGCAGTACTGATGCCATGGGTGCCTACTGCTGCTGGGGATGGAGAAGCAGCATGCAGTTCTTTAAGTGGCCTCTGATCAAATGCAGCAAAGTTGCTTTGTGTATTTAGAAGCAAAAACCAAGTTCCCTTGTACAGGCTGTGATCCTCCTGACTGGCCACGGTGCATCCCAGGCCTCAGTCTCTGGGGCAGGACAAGCCTGTGTCCCATAGCTCACATGGCCACCTCTGTCCTCCCCAGACTGCCTATCTTAGCCACCAGCCTTCAGATGAAGGACAAACACCCTGAGGGCTGAAGCCCCTGGCCCAGAACACAGCTCCCAAGGGACAGGGCTGGGACTGGAACCTGTACCATGGCCCTGTGGTCAGACATGGCAGGGTCAGCATGAGCTCCAGTGAGGATGGGAGAGGCTACCCTGAGTGTGGGGTCACAAAGCCAGAGGCTGGCCCGAGCCCAGGGGCTGCCCTGGGCAGCTGGATCCCTCCCCAGAACTGCCGAGTGACACTGGTGAGGTGGCTCTCTCCCTCCCTGCACCACCTGCAGGACCAGTGCTGATGGCACAGACCTGCACCTGGCCCTGTCACCTCTGGTGCCACATAGCTCCCAGCACCCCATCCCCCAGGGCACTAAACATGCTTTAAATGGAGACAGGTGACAGGAGCCCATGGCAGTGGCTCAAAATGGGCAGTCACATAATCAACTGTACTACACAGTGATACCTCCATAAACCCCAAGATCCAGGCTCCAGACCAGAGCACCCCAGGCCCCTTCACCACACACCTCTCCCCCCAGTCACCAGGTGTCCTTTGTCTGTGTCCCTCATAATCAGCCAGCCAGCACATGCAAGGGTCTCCAGAGCCTGGGAGCTGCCCCAAGCAAGGCCAAGGTGGCAGGAGTCCTCACCAGAGGCATAAACACAGTGGCACCAGAAGGGGGCAATCATGGGGACCGAGTCCTGCCCTGTGAGACCCCCAGATCAAGTGTCAGGACAGGGAGGGAGGGAGGAAGGCCAGTGGGGTTTGCCAGGGGCTTGGTGTCCAGGTAAGAGTAGACAGAAACACTTCTACCATCCCTATTAAAGGCAAACTCTGGAGAACACAGAGCTGTGAGCACTCCTTGTGGGCAGAGGACAGTGGAGGGCAGGACGTGCCATGGTCTCATCCTGGGCCGGGGTAGTCAGACACCTCCCGCCATAGACAGACGTGCAGACCCTGGGCCTAAAGCCAGACAGGCACATCCTCCTGTGCAAGGTCATCCAACCATCCAGTGCCACCAGGGAGCTGAAGAGACGGAGTGCAGGGACAGGTGTCACACAACTGGACACCACAGGGAACCAAAATAAATCACCCATGTTAGAAACATCTGTGTGAAAGAACAGCGCGAACTCCAAACCCAGACTCATCAGAAACACCAAGGGAGAACATCCCACACTGGGCAAGAATAACATCCGACCAAAGCTGCATGCAGAAAAAAAAGTCAGAGGATTGGCACACTCAGGGGAGCAACAGGCAGCAGCAGAGCTGAGGGAGAAAGGATGGGGAAGCCGCACAGGAAAGGACCAACACGCGCAAGAGCCAGCCCTGCATGTTAAATTCCAGGTAGACCGAAGAGGTGAACCCTGGGGGCAGGCAGCTCGGGTGCAGGCACTCAGCCTCCAGCACAGCCAGAAAACTGAAAAGGAGAAATCCTGGGGATTCTGATCCAGAAAAGGAAGGGAGGAAATGCAAACCTACCCTAGCTGTGGAAAGGGCTCTCACTGTGGACAAAGAGAAGACACTGAAAGAATCCACAAGGATGTCAGAACAGAAGGCTCTGGGGTATTTCTAGGAAATGTAAATAACCAACCCAGACTAAGCATGTTTACAATCCAAAGAACCAATAACCACAAATTACAGACGACAATCAAGAAAACCTTGGGGGGCCGGAGGGTTAGCTCAGTGGTTCCGGCGCCTGCCTCGCAAGCGCAAGGTCCTGAGTTCGATTCCCAGTAACCACACACAATGCTGGGCGTAGAGACACGCCCAACAGCAATCAACACCCGCATACCACAATGCCGGGCGTGGTGGCTCACGCCTGTAAATCCCAGCACTCGGGAGGCAGAGACAGGAGGATTGCTCAGTTCGCGGCGGCTTGCCTGGGCACCATAGTGAGCTCAGGGCCAGCCTGAACTACAAAGCGAGACCCTGTCTCAAAAAAAAAAAAAAAAAAGAAAACCTTGGGGACATAGGGGCAGGGGCTGCAGGCTGGGTAACCCTGTGATTTTAAACTATTTTCACAATACAGTGTTGAAACCCTGTCCTGATCATTCTGTGGAGCCCCCGAGACCATGACTCACTGCTAGACAAATATGTTCACTGCCAAGACTGAGGAAAAAAATCTGAGAAGCAAAAGAGGAACTCGAGCTCTGGTAGACACAATGGAGCCAGACCCCAGGGATTATTCCAGGAGCACGAGGAGTTTCTCCCAGGTAAAGCTCACAAGTCAGCACAGGAACAGGCTGTGGAGGACACAGATGCTTGTGCCGAGCACAGTCAGCCTGCACAGTGCTGAGGACCCACTCCTGGTGCCTGCTCCGCCATGTATGCAGGCGGGGCTGGCTCAGACTTGGCATTCAAGGCCTCTCATTCCCAGGAGGATCTGGCGAAGGATGGTGCTACATAGGAGAGCACGTAGGAAGCCTGAAAGCAAGGCTGCTGCTTGGCTGCCAAAGTGGAGGAAGAGGGAAAACAGGCTGGCATTTCCTCAGCCTGTCACACAGAGACCTTGCTGTGCCATTCCCACATGCACACCCAAGACATCTGTCCTAGCTTTGTCACTGGACCAAGTACCTAAATCCATACTTTAAAAGACATATTTATTGGGATCAGTTTTAGAAGTTTCAGTCCTCAGAGGTGTAAGAACCTGGTGGAGGAGAGCTGCTTACCTCATCACAGCCAGGAAGCAGAGAGAGAAGCAGGAGCTGGAGAGGGACGCATGTGAACGGCATCCCTACGGACCATCGGGCTAGACAGGCAGATAAGATAAGGCTGATTCAGGCCGGAGATTTAGCTCAGTGGTTCCGGCGCCTGCCTCGCAAGCGCAAGGTCCTGAGTTTGATCCCCGGTAACCACATACTATGTTGGACGTGGTGACTCACACCCACCAGCCATCAATACCACATACCACAGTGCCAGGTGTGGTGGCTCACGCCTGTAATCCCAGCACTCGGGAGGCAGAGGCAGGAGGATTGCTGAGTTCCAGGCTTGCCTGGGCTACACAGTGAGCTCAGCACCAGCCTGAACTACAAAGCAAGACCCTGTCTCAAAAAAAAAAAAAGATAAGGCTGATACACAGGTGGAGACCTCCTGTGGCAGCAAAGAGGAAGGAAGGTGACCAGGGCTGCAAGGTAGACAGATGTGAGCATGTTATGCTGAGCAAAGGAGCCAGGCTAAAACCTGCATGCACTCTCTCGTCTATGTGGATTATCCAAGGTGGTGAGTCCACAGAGCCGTGACCATGTCCACAGTCTGGGCCATGGTGGGCGCTAGCAGTGAGCTCAGGTCTCCTCTGGGAGGACGCCATGCTCATCATGGGGTGAGAAGCCCCTGGGGATGGACCACAGTGCTAACCTGCTGAGACCGCAGAGGTGCGCACTTGGTATGGAGAGCCTCACACTGTTGAGCGGTCTCCACCATTGAAAAAGGAGCGTCCTCCACAAAAAGAGGGAGAGGAACCTGCCACAGGTAAATCTGCACTCACCACCCAACACGGCCAGGCTTTTCCTTGCTTTCCCTGCATCCTGGGTGTTTCTCCTACTCACCCACCCAATGGCCCCTGCTGAGGTGAGGTGGCTGCCCACACTCCAGGCCCAGCAAACAGTTCACCATAACCCACCAAGTCTGGCCCTGAGAAAGGTGCTGTGCTTCAGGAAGACACAAGTACCAACCCACAGGTGCCAAGGAGAGCCCGGGTGGGCAGGGCCAGAGGGGTGGAGGGCAGCTTCCCATCCCTGATCATGTGGTTTCTGGACAGAAACACATGACCCAGTCTGCATGGCCCAGGGAATGTCATGTGCGAAGCCTGGGCTAGCTGCAACCTAACCTGCTGAGGAGCGACTGGGGTCCAGTCCCCTGGGGGGCTTCAGGGGCCTGGACAGGGGTATGCAGCTCCCTAGGCTTGAAGCACAGTGACAATCATCTCCCCTGACCCGCTGGGGTGCATCCCAAGACGCAATGGATGCCTGGGTAAAATGAGGATGACTTGGACACCAACCCTATGAGCCACAATAGCCAGTCCAACACCTGGGAGTCACATGGAGACCAGCACACAGGCAGTGCGGACATCAGGCAGTGGGGGGCCCCTCTAGGTGGGATGGGCGGCATGAGATCTCTCTGCACCCTCAGAATGGCGCGTGGCTTCAAATGTGAGAACTGTTTATTCATGGGTTTTTCCATCTGGTCTTTTGGCCACAGTGGACTGTGAGTAACAAACAATGGAAGAAGGAGCAGATGAGGGGCTACGGCGCCCCACCTGGTGACGAGTGACCGTGCTCGACCAGCGTGGGAGCCGGGGCCTGTGGCACATGTGGGCAGGGCCCTGCCCAGCCAGGAGGAGCTGCTCTGCCCTCCCACCTCCAGTGTGATGACCCCGGCCACCCTGCGCAGCCATCTCTGTCTCACATCACCTGTCCTGAGGCTGGGCACTGGGCTGAGGGCCCAGCAAGAAAGCGCAGCCTTGCTGTGACTCACTGCATCTGCAGATGGCCCACTTGGGTCAGGGACATGGTATGGGGATGGGGTGACAGCGGCCACCAGGTGGGGCCCCCTGCTGGCCCTGCCATCTGCCTGAAGCAGCCTCAATACTTTGGCCCACATTTTCAGTGAGGCGTAACCTGAACCACTTCACCTGAGCCACAGGCTGACTGCAGGCCCAGAAGGCTGAGGCAGGTGAGCACCTCGGAGAGGTGAGCCACCCTCAGTGCCCTCTGTGTCTGCCCAGGGCAGAACCATCTGGTCCATGACTCCACTTACTGAGTGACACCTCCCCACTGGGCACTCAGGTTACCAGCAGTGTTCGTGTTCAAGTCGCCTTGCAGTGCCACATGGGACATGGCCAGTGTCTGCCCCGAGGGAGGGTGGTCTGCCCTGGCATGCAGCAGAGGTGAGAAGAGCAGGCTGCGGACTTTACTGAGGGCTGGAATTCAGGACGTGTATCTGCAGGTGTCAGTTTGAGGGGAACAACAAAGGAGGGCTCTGCACTGTGCATGCGCAGAGGACCGGAGCACAGGGGGCCAGACGCAGGCAAGGGCAGGGTGAGGACCCAAAGGGCTTCGAGGTGAGGCTTCACCTGCTTGTTCAACCTGCCCATCGACTCCTGGTAGCACCATCCCAGGCATTTTCCGGTGTTTCTCCCAGCCCAGCCATGGCCGCAAGTGTATAGGAGCAAACCCAGGAGTCTGTGGACCAGGCTCTGTGGACCCCAGCGTGGAGTGGGCAGTGGCACCTAGCACCTCAGGAAGGCAGTGCAGGCCCAGGCTCCCTCTGGGGGCCCCACCCCACGCACCCCCACCTCTTCCACACCCTGGCTACAACACCTCACAGAGCAGCAAGTCCCTGTCCACATGACCTGGGTTCCCAGCCACAGCCAGACTCCAGTGTGTCCTGTGCATCTGTGCCCAGAGCAGAGACATACCCAGCATCTCGAAGGGCCTGTGTTAAGGGTTAAGAGTTTGCCTCCCAAACTCCGTGCCCATCTGGATGCAAGGAGGGGTGTGGCCAGGGCTACCTGAGATCCCCACCCTGGTCTCCTACCTAGTCCTGAGCCACGGCCAGGGCATGGACAGCAAAGAACTGGGTAGGCCAGCTCCCCATACTGCAGACCTGGGGGACAGAGGCTATCTCCCCCACAGACAGACCCATACCTCTCCAAAGCCTGCTTTCCTGTACAGGGAGGCCCCTGAGACAGGGAATCTTAATTTCTTAATTACTTTTTTCTTTTTTTTTTTTTTTTTGAGACAAGGTCTCACTTTGTAGTTCAGACTGGCCCTGAGCTCACTAGGTAACCCAGGCAAACCTTGAACTCAGCAATCCTCCTGCCTCTGCTTCCTGAGTGTTGGGATTATAGCCGTGAGCAACCATACTTGGCATTGTACTATGTGATACTGATGGCTGGTGGGTGCGAGTCACCACGCCCAGTATTGTTGTATGTTGTTACCGGGGATCAAACTCAGGACCTTGTAAATGGAAGCACCGAGCTAAACCTCCGGCCCTTAATTACTTTTCCTACTGATAAGACAAAATACCTGACACCCAAATTTAGGCAGGAAAGGTTTGTTTGGCTCACAGTTTATAGAAGTTTCAGTCCGTAATTCGTTGCCCCATGCCAGGGTGGCATAGTAGAGAGGCATCATAGAAGAGAAACAAACACTTCATGGTGGGCAGATGGTAGCAAAGCATCAGGAGACAACCACAGCTCTTTCTATCCTTTCATTTTATCAGGGTCTTTAGGGTGGGCAGCACTCTCACCCTTCACCGTAGTTCTCTGGACCCTAGGGTGGCACTGTGAATCAACTCCAGCATCACACGCTCTAGATCGAACCACCTATGAAAAGCCCCACCTCTGACCCCCTGAGGGTTTGGGGGGACATCAAGACAACCAGAACAGGGAAGTTATCTGGGCTTACGCGGCTTGTGGGTGTTCAGCATCAGGGAGCCCTCCTGCCCAGCCACACCACAGACAGAAATGCAGTGGCACTGCAGGCAGCCGAGATGCTGCAGGGCTTCCTTGAAATGCAAGAGGCCAGCAAGAAGGCACTGCACCACTGAGCTAAATCCAAGAGGCCAGAGCCAGATTCTGGCCCAGGACGGGGCGCAGGGTGGCAGATTCCTCAGAACCTGGTTCCAACCTGTGAACATCCCAACCTCTCGGCTTGCGGAGCCACGTGACAAGCACATGTTATGGTAGCATCAGGAGAGGCGAACAGTCCCAGGCTGTGGCAGCTGGCTCTGCCCCAAGCACCAGGGGCAGCCCCAGTGGCACTGATATCTCAACCATGGCCACCCTGCTGTATCTGAATCCAGGAGTCAGGGCCAGCTGTGCCCTAGGAAGGGTAAACAGGCTTGGGAGTGGGGCTGCAGAGGGCAGGATAGGACTGTGACAGGGCACCAGAATGGATGGGGACCCTGAGGGGCTGTGAGGGCATGGAGTCCACCACCCATTCATGGCTGCACTTCTGGGTCTTCCAGCCCTAACTCCCCTGGCTGGGCACTGCAGGACTGGATCCCCTCAGAACTACCCTTCCCATCACCCTGCTCCACCACAAGGCTCCCTGCGCCCTCCCTACTGTCCACCACTCAGCCAGGACACCTTCCCAGGGTATGGACTAACCCTGCACCAGGATGACCCTCTGCTGCAGGTTCAGGGTCTGAGCCAGCCAGTGTCCATGGGCTTGGAGTGGAGGTGCTGGCCATGGGTAACCATGGCAGTCCTTCCTGAGCTAATGAGATACCAACTGTGACACTGGGATGTCCCCATAGCTCCAACTGCCCATCCCAGGGCCTGCAGGATACCCTTGCACCCCACTCCCAGCAAAGCATGCTTGTAAGGTGGGGAGGGTTCCTCTGTCAGGAGCAAGTTACATAATTTTGGGAAAAAATAATTTCACAATTGAAATTATGATTAGGCCTACTTTTCCCACCTACAGACTAGCTGTGGCATATCCAGACATAATTTTGTTTTCACCTCTGGCCACAGCTAAGACGTCCATGGTCTGATAACACTCAGGGCAGGATCCAGTTGAAGACAGCCTTGTGACTGAGGGCCTTCTTGTATATAATTTTTCACTGTTGTAGGATTATTCTTGGCAGCAGTCCTTTGAGTCATCCACTACATTTTCTTACTGTAGATATACTGAATAAAGGTGTAGCAAATTCAAAGTCTCTTGCCTCTGCTCCCCAGAGCAGCATGGATTGGGCCCAAAACTCAGCTTCTTCTCTAAGTCTCATTTTTCTACCTTTTCTGTATAATTAATTAATTCACCTTGTACTATTAGGCTCACAGGAGACTAGGACTTACTGCAGAGGTTTCTAGTGTCATCCCCTTTCCCTACTCCCTACATTTCCTCACAGGCACCCACTTTGCAGACAGTACTGGGGTTTCGTAGGAAGGCCTGTCTACCACAATCACTGCCCTACTTTGCCCAGCCCTACAGCCACCTGGTTCTGCCTGAAGGGAAGAGCAGTCCCTGCTGGTGTAGCCCTTCCAGAACCAACACCTATGCTTCCCCAGGTGGCTTCCACCCCTCCTTCCTGCTTGGCTACCCAGGCAGTAGCCTGGACATGGGCCCTCAGAGACTGCCCCAGTATATAGGCCAGGGAGAAAGAGCTGTCCAGTCCTGGAGGAACCTCAGGGAGGAGGGCCATTGACCTCACATTGGGTGGTCACGCCTGGAGACAGACAGGGCACTGGTCAGGTCAGAGATGAAATCAACATCTGAACTGCACGGCAGGGCACCAAGCCATGGCATGTCCCCTGGACTGCAGGAAGAGCCTAGCCTGGGGCACCCACACTCCTACTCACTGACATATGCCTGGGGCCTGGCCCAGAGCATCAGCACCCTGAGGCCTCTTAGTCCATGACACCTTCCTCCCTCCGCAGCTGCCAGCTGCAGGAAACTGCATTGCTCCCTGATTTCCTCCCCATTCCCCTAGTTTACACTTGGGCAGAGGCCAGCGACAGAGTCCTGGCCAGCTGGGTCTGGGGCCTGGGTCAGAGCTGGGAGCCAGAGCCTAGAGTCTGACGGGCAGGAGACTTCACAGTCTCACCCCAGAGAAGGTGCCTGACCCAGGCTGTGCCTGAGATTTGGGGCTCCAGGTGGACAGCAGGCACCTGTCCTGAACACACAAGGGAGACAGGTCCCTGCCTGCCAGAGGAGCAGGGAGGAGGCCCCAACTCACCAGGGACCTGGGGGTAGGGCCTAGGAGAGGGGTTGTGGTAGTGAAGGGAGATGGTCAGAAGAGGCTGAGCCGAAGAGGGCAGTGGGCAGGGCCATGAGGCTGGGGTGAGGCTTAGGGGTGGTGGGGGCACTAGGGCTGGGGGATGAATAGGAGAGAGCAGGATGTAAGGGATGAAGTAGTGCAGCCCACGGTAAGGTTCAGGGCAGGCCCTGGGCAGGGGCAGGGAGAGAGATCACAGGACTCTGGCAGGACAGAGCAGGGCCCAGGCCAAGGGCATTGCCCCTTGGTGGAAGGCCACAGTGCAAGACCGTCCTCCATATCCATCCAGCCAGGGAGGTGAGCAGTCCCCTGTGGCCTGGAAGCCACTGGAGGGATCTGCAGTGAGGGCACACTTGGAGCTCCTCCCTGTGCCCAACGCACACCAAGCCCAGAGGACGGGAGGCTGGGGCCACCAGCCAGGGTGGGAGGACGGCACCCTATAGCAGGGGATGTCCCTGCTATGAGGCCCACTGTGGCCTGGGTTGTGTGAGGAAGGAGCTGTGCCTGCCAGGATGGGCAGGGGTCCCCATGACCTCCCTGTACTCTGCCCTTAGTTCCCAGGCTGTGGCTCCCTGACCACTGAGTCCTGACCTCCTGAGTCAACAGGAGCATCATGAACCACCCTATGTCCTGGGGGGCCGTATTTCTGGGGGAAATGGGTGCCCCAAGCCGAACACTCATCTCCAGGAGCAACTTTTTCCCAAGGGGCCTGGGAGCAGCCCGAGGCCTACTGCCTTGCGATTGAGTGGCTCAGGGGGCTCCTGGGCTCTGAGCCTACCTGTGCCCCTGCTGAGCTGGAGACGCTAGGAAGGGAACACATGCCCAACACGACACCATCCCTGTCCTGCTCCTCCAGGGCTCCCTCACCGCCTCCCTGCCAAAGCCAATGCCATTTGTCAAATGAGCCACAAGGGCATCTCCCCAGGGTGCCACCTCCACAGTGCCTCATAGACTGGGTACTGCTTGGCCCGGGGGCAGTGAGAGAGATGCCAGGGAGTGAGGTTGCCCAGGGGTTGTGGGACTCTGTCCAAGCCCCAGTTCGTATGTGCCAATTAGGGACATCAGATCTGGGTCATCTGTGCAGAGGAACTGGGCCGTGACACCGGGAAATGCTGTCGAGCTAAAGCTGAGAGCCAGCTCAAGGCCTCTGTCATGTCCTCTGCACCCTTGGGACCTGGCCATCACAGGGACACGCAGGACCCTACGCCCTCACTGTCCTGGCCAGTGCTGTGGTCCTAGTACTCTGCAGTGCTCGGTGGACTTGGAACTACAGGTGAGGATCTGGGAAGTTTCAGAACATGCAGAAGGGTCTGGACAGGGTCCGGGACCCCAATATTCTCAGGCATCAGCAGGCTCTGGACCCAACATCCTGGGGGGACACCCCAAGGTCAAGTCACCTCAACGTTTGAGGACTGGTGGGAAACCTTGCTGGGTGACCAGAGCATTCCAGAAGACGAGTGCTGGGGGGATGGCTGTGAGAGGGCGCCAGTGGGACAGACGGGGCCTGGCCATTGCCCACACAAAAGGTCCACAAACCAACAGTGGCAAGGTCTGCAGATGCCTGAGGAAACAGCGAGCTGTGTAAGAATTGCGACGGACTGAAGACTGAAGGGCAACCATGCAGGAGGTTTGGTAAGAAAATGTCCGCATCTTTTTTCCTTTCAGGGTCCACATCCAGAAGTCTGCAGGGCCCGCGCCTGCGTCAGCGTGTGGCCAAACCCTTCACCCAAAGTAAGAAGGCCCAAGAGAAGGAAAATAGGCATAGAGAGAAGACAGAAGAACAGAAAGGACGGTGGAGGGCGGAGGAAAGGAAGAAGGGAGGGAGGGACAGAGGGAGAAAACGAACACGGAGTAGAAGAGGACTCCGTGCTGAACCCACGGGTGAGGATGTGGGGGCTCCCTGTTCTTCCCACCTTTCAGAATGTTTGAAATTTTCAGAAGAAAAGTTCAGCATGAAACCTGGCGTCAGCTGGTGACCACACCTTCCGCGCGGTCAGGCCGGCGCGGTGGAGGCCGATGAAGGAGGCGCGCGGCGGAGCTGAAGCCCTACGTTCCGGGAACAGTGAGGCTGCTGCTCTCCCGCGGCCCAAAGCCACTCTCCGAAGGCGGGGTGTAGAGCACGCGAGCGTGTCCCGGGAGCACAGGAGTCCTCTCTGCGCTGAGAAAGTACTGACAGGCAACCACCTGGGACCCACAGACGCTAAGGCGACAGGGCTCCCCTGCTGTGAATGTTACCACACCCCAGATGGTTCAAAATACAAGACAGCTCGTACTACCTACATTTTAAAAATTCTGCATAACAAAATCCTAGTACGCAAAATTAACACAGTAAATTGGAGAGCAAATATTTGCAAATCATCCTCTAAAGTACTGCTTCTTTTCTTGGAGCTTCTGCGCAGCGATAAGGAAGCAGCAGCACTTGCCATCTCCGAGCCGCGCAGGCGGCCGCGAAGGCGCCCAGGACGCGACGGAGACGCGCCACGCACCGCGCGCCGCAGAGCCGGGTCAGCGCCGCGGCCGGACCGAACGGCGTCCGCCCAGCCGGTGAGCAGCGCGCGCCGGGACTCCCACCCGAGGGCACCAAGGGGTGACGCGCTGCTTGTGCCCGGGGGCGCCCTGGGCCGGGACCCCGGGAACCCCGGTCACTCCTAACGCGGAGGCAGGAATCCGCCGCCACCGGCCGGGCCCCGAGGGATCGCACCCCTCCACCTCCCATCGGGCACGGGGCGGCTGACCTGCGGCCTCTCTCCGTTCCTGGCTCCTCCGGCAGCAGCTTCGGGGTGCAGTGGACCGGAGGCAGCCTGGTGCTCGTTGCCACGGCAGCCGAGCACTGAGAGGCAGGAAACTGAGGCGGAGCCAGAGCTGCCACCTACAGCGGACGCAGAGCCGCGACCGCAGGGTTCACAGCAAGCTCGAGACCCTCACGCTGAGCTCCAGTCTCGGATCACAACCCACAGCAACCCACAGCAGCCCACGGCCTGCGGCTCCAAACCAGCCCCGTGGAAGCCCAGGCCAGCCCAGGCCCCACTTCCTGCAGGACTCAGGACCGGTGCTCCCACCAGCTGGTCACCAGCCCCGCCCAGTCCTCCATGTTCCTGGGCAGGAAAGATGGATCCCACTGCATAGACAGGGAAACTGAGGCTCAGAACGATAGACCTTCCACAGTTTAGTGCAGGGTCAGGCTGAACCCCAAATGATAACCCCAAGCTCCACCTGTCCCTCAATACGCTCCCACACGCAGGAAGGCCCAGGCCACCTTGTCCAAGAACCACTGCAGCTTACACCATGATGTTCCCACCGGAGACATAGTGCTGGGCCGCTGGCCCGAGCACACTGCCCACCTGGCTGCTCAGCGAGTCTCAGAGGGGCCTCAGCCATTTGCACACTGGGACACGTCTTGACCCTGGGGACACAGTCATCTCCCAGCAGGGCCAGAGTCCTGTCTTCAAGAAGGTCTGGACCTGCATGAGCAGTGCAGGGAACCTAGATATTTTCAGGGTGGTCAGGCCTCAAGGATCCCAATCCTCATCGAGCTCAGTGGGGTCCTCGCTGTCCACAGCAGAAACACTATGAGACACCGCCCACTCCGGAAGGACCTTGCAGTCCCCAGCCTCCTGCTGAGCCTCTCCCTGCTCCAATCACCTCCCCTCAGCAGATCCACTACAGCCAGGAGAGCCCTCTGCCCTGTACAGCACCCCATGGCAAGCTAGCACACCTCATGTGCCCAGGCTGGGCCTGTCCAGGGTCTGCAGCCACCTGAAAGAATGGAGACACCAGACAGCAGCCTGGGCTCCCCCGGTGCTGCAGCAGCTCTAAGCTGGGGCATGGTCCTCCCTGCACCCCCATGGGAGGGCCTCAGGGCTGCCCCAGAGCCGGGACAGGTCCCACCTGGATGGTCACATGGGTGGATCTGGACCCAGAGGATGGGACGTCCCAAGACCTGGGTTACTGTGGGAGGCACCCCCTCCCAGCACCCCCAGAGCCTCTGGCACCCACAGCACCCTCCCTAGCACCTTCCAACTCCTTCTCCACCTCCTCCTCAAGCCACTCTTTAGTAGTGTTGCCAAGGCAACTGGATCCAGGGAGAACTCTCTTCAAGGTAGAGTCTGAGGGTGACACTGGGAATGGAAGTGGTGGTGACAACAGTGGTCGTTGGCCTCCGGCCCCACCCCCCCCTCCACCAGCACCTGCCAATTGTCCAGCACTGTCCCCCAAGAACCCCCCCCAGCTGCTCTGTCCTGGCTCGGCCTGTCTTCATCCTGCTCCCCTCCACTGTCCCTGAGGTGGTGGCAATGCAACCAGGCTGGGCTTCTGCGGGTCTGCACCTTTGCCCATCTGGCAACCTCTATCCCCTCCCCCCACAAGTGTCTGTGCTGGGCCCAGGAACCATAGGCAACCCTACTACAGAGGCCTGGGCACCTGTGCTTCACCCATAAAAGATGCTGAAAATCAGAAGATTCCTGCAGGGGCCACCATCCAGGCCCAGGGACAGAGGCTGCACGGGCAGGCGAGGCCCAGGGGCAGGCAGGGAAGGCTCAGGACATGGTGACAGCAGACAAACCACCCACAGTCCTGGAAGTGTCCTGCAGACAGTGCAGTGCTCACTGAAGGACAGAAGAAGCCTTAGGTGGGGAGCGAGGCGAAGTCCGGGACACGAGGAGGAGCCATGGGGCCTCCGAGGTGGGAGGCCATAACCCAGATCTGGGAGGAAGACCAGCAGGTAGGCCAGGCTCAGAGTCAGACTCAGCCTTGGGATGGGGGGCGAGGGCAGATGGCCGTGGGCGGCGAGCGCGTGGGAGGTGAGGACGTGGGTGACCAAGGCCAGGTGCTGCTGTTGCTGCACTCAGCCCGCTGTCTGCACAGCACTTCCTCCAGGGCCGTCCTTGTGGGCGGGCACATGGGGGAAGGACACGGGCTGGACTGGCCTCTGCCCCGGGGTTAGCCCCACACGTCAGCAGCCAGGGCCCTGGTCGCATGCACTCTGTGCCCTGGAGACAGTTGGCAGGACCTCCTGGGTGGGACACACCCAGAGGTGCCCCCGTGACCCTTGGAGCCCCTCGAAGTCTGTGACTCCTCCCTTTCTACTCTCCTCCTCAGGCTTCGGGACTATGACAGCAAGTGTCTGGCCCCTCCCGGGCAGGTGTCATGACAGGACCAATCTCCCAGCAGGCCAGGACTCCCCAGGGTACAGGGATACCCCGAGGTAGGTAATGTCAGAGCATGCCAGGCCAGGCCAAGGCACTGAGTTCACCCTTTTGTACCCACAGCTCAGGGCCCTCTGCCCATCATCATCCACCAGTGCCTCCTTCCCTGCTTAGGTCTGCCACTGCCCTGGCTGAGGCACTGAGATGGCCTCAGGACAAGGGGACAGGGGGGCTGGGGCAACTCTAGCCCTTCCCAGCCCTCTGCTCCTCAGCAGGACTCTCAGGCTGTAGAGACGCAAAGCCTCAATTTTGCTCTTCAGGGTGCCCAGGAAGCTTGGGTTCTGGGGCTGAGCATCAAAGACCAAACCAGTGCCCCAGTGTTCCCCAGCTGTCTAGAGTCCTAGCTGCCCAGCCATCCAGCCTTCCAGGGCCATGCCCCACAGGTGGCAGCAGGTAACACAAGGACCCCAGGCCTCTCCTGCACCCCAGACTACCAGCGCCTTCCACTGGGGCTATAGCTGCTCACAGGACACTGCCTGGCACCAGTGGGGGGGGGCTTCCCCCCTCCTCCTGTCCTCCTTCTCTTCCTGCCCCTTCTCATCCTATTCTCGCTCCTCCTCTCCTTTCCCTCCTCCCTCCAATTTCCTTCTCTCCCTCCACCTCCTCCCCCCCCTTCCCCTCTTCTCCTTCCTCCAACCTCCTCCTCCTCTCCTCCTCTCCCTCCTCCTCCTCTTCCCTCCAACCTCTTCCTCCTCTCCTCCGTCCTCTCTTTCCTCTCCCTCCTCCCCTCCTCCTCTTCTTCCTCTTCCCCATCCTCCTCCCCTGCAGTTGCTAAGCTACACCAAAATCCTCTCTGCTGTGTGAGCGGATCTGCTCCGTTTCCACAACTGCCAGGTGGATGGGAGCCATGAAGCAGGCAGCTCCAAGATACCTCCCAGAGAAAAACAAGTGGGTTGCTGGCTCTGGGGCGGGGCCACCGGGGCTACCTGCTCACCCTCCCTCACTGACAAGCTTCCAGGCCACGCACACCCGGCTCAGGACCCCGGCCGCCAGGCCGCAGTCTCCGAGGTTCCACCTGTGCTCCCTGCCCGAATGGCCCGCGTCCTCCCACTCGGAAGCATCCTCCTGGGCCAGAGCAGTGTCACGGGTGTCACCGTGGGAACGCCACCAATGCCAGGGTGCTGATGGGGAAACTGAGTCCGGGGCTGGTAGGCGGGCCGTCAGGACACGCAGCTCCCAAGACCAAGGGGCTGAAGGCTGCCTGGCCCGGGACCCAGCAAAGGGCCGGGCTTGGGGCAGGTTAGGGGCCTGAGGCAGGCAAAGGGACACACTGCCGGGGGCGCGGCCTCGCGTCCTTCTCGCGTCTCTGCTGGGAGAGTCACTGCCCTGAGCAGAGAGGGACGCTGGAGACGCAGGAGCGGGGACCCCACGGCCCGCACCCCGCAAACAAACATTCTGGCACCCCGCGGCACCTGCCCCGCCGGCGCGGGCCGGGTCCTCAACACCAACAGCGCGGGCCTGGGCAGGGTGGGGACGGAAACTTCCACCCGCACCCTGAGCCCCGGGTCCCGCGCCCGGCACCCCGAGCCCCTGCCTACCTCGGTCCAGACCCGCGCCGCGCCCCCGCCGCCCTTGCCGAGCCGGACCCCGCCACGCGCGCCGCCGGCGGCTCATGCTCGGCTCTGCTCGGCTCCGCGCCGCCCGCCCCGCACCGCCCCGCGCCGCCCCCGCCTGGCCGAGCGGCTCCTCCGCGCCGGGCTCGGGGTGCGGGGCGCGAGGAGCAGGATGCCGAGCAGAGCCAGCCCAAAGGCGGAGGCGCCGCGGCCCCGCACCCTTCGCCAGGTCCCCTGCGCCAGCGCAGCGCGCCAGGGGCGGGGTCCCCGCAGCCCGCACAGACCGGGCCAAAGTCACCTTGGGCGCCCGTGGCCCGCATCTCCCCTCGCCCTGCAGGGGGACCTGGCGGGTGGGGCGCCCTGTGGGGGCGGGGCGGGGACTCCCGCGCGGTGGAGGGGCCAGGCCTTCCGCATCCACCCTGCCTGCCGTGCGCCAGGTGCAGGCTGCCGGGATGCAGCTGTGCGCCCTGCCCCGCTGCAGCTTTGAGGAAACTCGCAGCCCATGACACAGGCCGCTGCCAGAGGAGAGCGAGAGAGGGGCCGGTGGCCCGTGCACTGCGGTGTTCGGGCGCCTCGAGAAGCCCCACGTGAAGGGGATCTCAGCGCACAGCGGTGTAAGGAGTGCTGAAGAACCAGCGCTTAGGGCCCTGGGTGCAGCAGATGCAAAGGGCCTGGGGTGCAGTGCGGAGAGGAGCCACCGGGACAGGACAGGTGTAAGGAGGGTACGGCCAGGCGTTGCTCACAGCAGCTATGCAGCAGAACAGAGCTTGAGAGCAAGTAATGTTATGGTCTGAATTTTCATGCAAATATTCTATAATGAGAATCTGAGACATTTCATTAACAGAAGTCAGGAGTGTGGCTCAGCGCTGGAGCAACGGCCCAGCAAGCGTGAGAGCCAGCGCCATGCACGGCGACGACTGTAAGGAGGAGGGAACCGGAGGGATGCAGCCCCCCAGCAGCGCCCGCACACCCTGCGCTCTGCTTAGTTCAGCTAGATCACCGTGCGGGCTGGAGGGCAGCCACAGGCTGGGGAGGCCTCGAGTGTCCCTTTTCTCTGCCAGAAGTGGAGCCTGCGAGTCCTCCCTTCTCCAGTCGCTGTCCTCAATCCTGCTTTTTGGACCTCATTGTCAGGCTCCCTGGCGAGTTGTCCTCGGCACCCTGTGTCACCGGACGTTTATAGGGTCTGTGGTGACTCTGCTTCGGCCATTTTAGGTTTTTTTTTTTTCTTTCTTCATCAGTCTTGCTAGGGTTTTGTCCATATTATATGGACAGCATCTCAGTGTGTAGTCATGGTTGGTCTGAAATGCCTGGTGATCTTCCTGCTTCAGCCTCCTAAATGCTGGGATTGCAGCTATGCACCACCACATTTGGCTAATTTTATAATATTTTTTAAAACAAGAGACTTTGCTGAATTTTCTTTCTGAGCCTATTTCATTATCTCTACTTGGTTTTGTTATATCTGTATATCTACTTTGGCCTTTGTCTCTTTCTTTTCCTCCTTCCCAGTGAAGTTGGAAGGTGGGGCAAGTGGTTTTTAGTCTTCTTTCCTACTCTGCCTTTAGAGGTATAAATTTGCCTTTCAAACACTGTTTTACTCTCATGTTTCAGATTTCTTTTTTCATTTTCATTTAGCTCAAGATTTCTGTGTGTATCCACATTTATAGCAGCATGGTTTGTAATAGCCAAATCTTGGAAACAGCCCAAATGCCAATCGACTGAGTAGATACAGAAGATGTGGGGTGTTTTTTTTTTAAACAGTTGAGTACTACTCTGCTGTAAAGAAGGATGGACTTCAGACATTTCTAGCTAAATGGGTGGACCTTGAGATCATACTCTTAGGTGAAATAAATGGGACACCCCATTTATTACCTCAGTATTTCTCTGGTATGAGAATCCAAGAGTGAAAATAAGGACTGAAATGTACAGTAGAAACTGGGAAGTGGGAAGAAAATGTTCAAATGGGAAGGAGAACAGGGAGGGGAGAGGCAGAGAGAAAGGAAGGGACAAGAGACAATAAAAGGAAAAAATGGAAACAAAGCTTTTGTACCTAAGGAGGGGAAGGGAGATGAGAAAGGGGAGGGGAGATGGGAAAAAAGGCAGAATGTACCATATACACATGGGCATTCCCTATGATAACTGTTATCATTATGCATGCCTGAAATACACCAATAAATGTTTTGCTATTTTAAAAAGTATTTCTGGGCTGGAGATTTAGCTCATTGGTTCTGGCGCCTGCCTCACAAGTGCAAGGTCCTGAGTTTGATCCCGGTAACCACATACGATGCTGAGTGTGGTGACTCACGCCCACCAGCAATCAATACCACATACCACAGTGCCAGGCGTGGTGGCTCACACCTGTAATCCCAGCACTCGGGAGGCAGAGGCAGGAGGATTACTGAGTTCGAGTTTTGCCTTGGCTACACAGTGAGCTCAGGGCCAGCCTGAACTGCAAACCAAGACTTTGCCTCAAAAAAAAAATTATAATAATAATTTTGGACAGTTAATCACTAAGTTAATGAGTTGCCCAGGCTGACCTCAAACTTGCAGCCCTCCTTCCTCAGCCTCCCAGAGCGTTAGAATGTCCCTGAAAGAGGTATCTTAAAATCTCCAATATAGCCCCAAACTGGAAGCAACCTTAACGTCCTTTAGCAGGTGAATGGACAGATTGGTTATCCATTCAACAGAATATTGCTCAGCAGGAAAGAGGAATGAACCACTATGAAACACAGCAATGTGAGTGATTCTCACACACATGCTCAGTGAAGAAAGCAAAACTGATAGATTCATACTGAACAATTCCCCTCAGTGACATTCTAGAGAAAGTAAAGTGACAGGTGGAAACAGTCAAGGTTGTGTGTGTGTGTGTGTGTGTGTGTGTGTGTGTGTGTGTGTGTGTGTCTCCCATGTGGGGCTTAGGGGTAATCACAGGTTAGGGAAATCTTGCAGTTCTGGGAGTCAAACTAGGACTTTCACTTGCCAGGCAGACACCACGTCACTGAGCTGCATCCCCAGCCAGTGCTATGTCTCGATTGGTGGAGGTCACACAGAAATGTGCCTTTGTTAAGATGTAAAATGGAGCCGGGCATGGTGGCTCACACCTGTAATCCCAGCACTCGGGAGGCAGAGACAGTAGGATTGCTGAGTTCGAGGCTTTCCTGGACTACATAGTGAGCTCAGAGCCAGCCTGAACTATGAAAATAAGACCCTGTCTCAAAAAAAAAAAAAAAAAAGATGTAAAATGGCCATTTATCAATGGCAAAATTTACTATGTCAATTCTAGGATAATATTAATTTCCAGTATAAGTGCAAGCCATTGTGACCATGAATTCTTGGATCTCCCCTCTTTTGTGCTACTCCATTGTCTGAGGAATTGGTAGGTTCTTGGGGCCTGGAATCTGCAACCAAGTGTGGCCTGGACACAGCTGAGGCCCTGTGCCCATGCTGGTGGCTTGAATCCGAGTGTGTGGGAGGGGAGTCTCCTGGGAGTGCAGTTCTCATACCTCATAAGTCTCCAGGGTAGGGGTATTAAAAAGCAAGGCTGGGGCAGGAGATTTAGTTCAGTGGTTGCAATGCCTGCCTAGCAGGTGCAAGATCCTGAGTTTCATCCCTGGTAACCACATACAACAATACCAGGATGGTGACTCACACCCACCAGCAATCAATATCACACACCACAGTACTGGGTATAGTGGCTCACGCCTGTAATCCCAGCACTTGGGAGGCAGAGGCCAGAAGATTGCTGAGTTCTAGGCTTGCCTGGGCTACATAGTGAGCTCAGGGTCAGCCTGAACTACAGTGAGACCCTGTCTCAAAAAAAAAGAAAAAGGCTCATTGCCCCTCTGGGCCTCGGCATGGCCAGAGGCCTTTTCACAGAAAGTGCCCTCCACTGCACCGAGGACTTCTGCAGGTGTGGCTGGGCCAGGCCAGGTGTCTCTGCAGCTGTCCTGGTTAGGACCAGAAACATCCCTGGATTCAGGGTCTGGGCTCCGACCTGTGTAGCCAGGGTGCTGACTCCAGAGATGCCCCAGTCTAGCAACTCTGTGGGTGCTTGGTGAAGGCTGTGGGTAACAGGGTATGACCTTGGGGACCGCAGCTGGCCCCGCACTCTCCCCCTTCCCTCCATCCTGTTCTCCTGGTTGCCATGATGTCCTGTCTCACCACAGGCCACAGCATGGCTAACTGGTGACAGACAGGAGCCAAAGTGGTCCTTTCCTCCCTGCAGGTAACCTTCAAGATGCCAGAAGCCATCTTGGTCACAACTGCCATTTTTCCATCAAGTGAGCCTCGCACACCTTCCAGACCCAGACACAGAGGAGTGGAGAAGACAGCCCAGTGGAGCTGTGGTCATGGCACCACTTTATATTGGTTCAGCAGGGCAGACCCTGCTGCATGTCTTTCCTACCCACGCAGCCATCCTCCTGTCCTTCCTGTTTCCTCCTGCCCACTGCCACCCGGGACATCCATCTGTCCCTCAGTCTCTAGTGAACCTTCAGATATTCCAGTTTTCTCCAAAAAGATAAAGAACTTCAGAAGGGAGGGAAAGCATGTTTTGGCAAAAGCTTTAGCTCGTTCTGCTCCTCTTGGGGATGGGAAGAAACCCTGATGCAGGTATGGAAGGGCCACATCTACCCTGAGCACAGGCATCCTGAGGTCAAGGGCAGCTCTTACCATGCCTTTCCATCCAGATCCAGTGCAGCTGACACATGAGAAACCCTGCCAACTGTGAGTCTTCATGGCCACCTCACCTGCATCCAGAGAGCACGGTGCAGATGTCACTGTGGCAGGGACCAAAACTTTTGCTGCCTGTGACCAGGGCCTGAGATTCCAGACGGAACTCATGCTTCTCAGGTTCTCATCACTGAAACAAGAATCCAGCACCCTAGTTCCAGTGAAACCCCTGAGTTCTCAACCCCAGCATCAAAAGAAAGATCTGGGGGAGGAGTGTCTGAGAGAAAGAGACAGACAGACAGAACTGGGGATTCACTCTGAGCTCCTTAGATTCGATCCCCTACAAGATGGAGGAAAGTAGCAAGGAACAGGTAAAGCAGGATATGGAGGCACACACCTGGAATGTCAGCACTCAGGAGGCTGAGACAGGAGGATCACTGTGAGTTCAAGGCCAGCCTGGGCTACATAGTGAGACTTTGTCTCAAAAATTTTTTTTAAAAAAGGAAAGAGGTGAAAAGTCCCAGGTCATGGGAGGAAGGGGATGAGGACAAGGCACCAAGCTGACAGGGACTCGAGGTTGGAGGAGTGTGGCTGGGCCTGGTGGTGGGGTGTCCTTGGAGGACTGCACAGTGGGGCAGAGGTTTACCTGGAGTGAGCCAGACTGCATGGGCCACATGGCAAGAGCACTGCTGTACCAGGTGCACATTTGGGGTCCCTGTGACCCCAGGAGCAGCTCAGAGAGCCAAGGGAGCCCTGCCTCACCTCCCAGTTTCACTACACATGGGTCCTGTGTTGGGAGGGCCTCATCCCAGAGGGCGCTGTCACAGTTACTGTTGTACAAACTACATTTTCCTTGGCACTGACGACTGAGCTCAAGCCCTTCACTCTGAGCTACATTTGCACCTTCTTATTTTTCAGTCTTGGTAAATTGTGCCTGCGACCAGAGTTGGGCTTCCCATGGCAAGAGCAGCCTGCGCCTGTCTGCAGCAGCTGAGTCCTCATGACAACCAACTCTCAGTCACATAACCAGGTGTGGCCTGGGCAGTGCTCTGACCCTGCACAGGCCTAGTTGGGGTGCCAGGCGCACTTCCTGCCATCCTCAGTCCTCTACTTAAACATCAGGGCCCTCCTCAGAGGCACTGGAGGCCCCTGGCCCAGCTCCTATTGCCTGACCCCTACTCGGCCAGGCGAGGGTGGAGGAAAGACTTCGTGCTATGGCCCCCAGTGTTCCACCCCAGTCCCCAACACACACTCGGGAACCCACACCCTCCATTCTGTCTGCTTCTAAGCACCGGGGTGAACTTGGATTTTTTGGTGCTGAGGACTAAAGGATTAAAACCATTCTGAGCTAGTCAAGGACTTGACAGGAATTTCAAACTGTCAAATGTGACAGCTCCCTCCCTTCCTTGAGAAGTGGCAGTCATTTTCCATCCCATTTAGGATCAGGAAAAAAAAGCTCCATTAATGTTTGCGATTTGGAACTTGTATCTCTTTGTCAGAGAAAAAGTGTAACAGTATGAATTTCAATGGTCCCTTTGAGGAATTTGCCTGTGGTGACCAGCAGACCTCCCTGCAGCACAGAGGCCTCTCGCAGCCGCTGTGCTGCTGTCCATCTCCCTGCAGAGAGTACAGACATCCAAGTGCTTGAGTTTCTGGCCCAGTGCATCCGCATTTGCATCCTGAGTGCAGTCATTACCTCCTAGGGTCGAAAAGCTGGACTGACTGAAACCCAACTTCTCTTCCACCATCGGAGAAATGGGGACCCACTTAGGGAGGCAGGAGACAGGGCCTGAGCACAGCCCACCGTGAAACATCCCAGGGGCTCAGCACACCTCAGCTTGAGGTCCCCACTCAGGGCTCGTGCAGCGTCACCAAGTCCTCAATGGATCCTGGAGGAAAAGTCACTCCATAAGAACCCCAGGGCATCTGTCCCCAGCGGGACACTGAGGAGAAAGTGAACCACAGGAGATGCCCCACCTCTCCAGCCTGTATCCCTTGAGCAGGGGAAATGAGAGTGGACAACCCATGGGGAGGGGCTCACCCCAAACCTGAGAGCTAGGGACAGGCCCCCGAGACCTTCCCTCCTCCTGGCAGCACTGAAGTCTGTCACCTCGCAGTGGTGAGTTTCAACAGGAAGTCACCATGGTGACTGGGAGTGAGCTCAGCTCAACAAAGCACAAAGAAGACCACCGTTGTGAGGATTATATCCAGGTACTTGTGGAGGAGGCCACTCTGAAACTGGGGACCATTTCAGATACCGTACTTGTCGTCTGCCCTCAACCACAGGGCATCAGTCAGGAGCTAGGACAGGCCAAGTGGAAGACTGGCTGCCCCTGAGGAGGGCCAGGTATGGCAGGTCCTCAGCCTGGGAGGAAGGGTCCTTTGCACAGATGTCAGCAGAGGTCAGCAGTGCCCCAGGAAACTGCACTTGGCCAGGCCCCAAGGTCAGCCCATACAGAGGAGCTGACCAGGTCTGCACTAGTTCCATGGCCCAAAGTTTAGGGCTGTCCTGACTGAGAAATTTGGGTTATTTTGTTGTAAAGTACTTGAACTAACTGTAAAATGTGACAATGTTATTTAAAAGTGACTTTGACTGGGCCGGAGGATTAGCTCAGTGGTTCCAGCGCCTGCGGCGCAAGCGCAAGGTCCTGAGTTCAATCCAAGGAAACCACATACCATGCTGGGCGTGGAGACTCACGCCCACCAACAATCAATACCACATACCACAGTGCTGGGTGTGCTGGCTCACGCTTGTAATCCCAGCACTCGGGAGGCAGAGGCAGGAGGATTGCTGAGTTCGAAGCTTGCCTAGGCTACATAGTGAGCTCAGAGCCAGCCCAAACTACAAAGTGAGATCCTGTCTCAAAAAAAAAAAAAAAAGTGACTTCGACCAATTCTAATTTTATGTTGCAAATTCTAGGGCAACTACTAAAAGAATAAAAAAATAGGGCCGGAGATTTAGCTCAGTGGTTCCGGTGCCTCGCAAGCGCAAGGTCCCGAGTTTGATCCCGGAAACCACATAGAATGCTGGGCGTGGTGACTCACGCCTGTAATCCCAGCACTCTGGAGGCAGAGGCAGGAGGATTGCTGAGTTCCAGGCTTGCCTGGGCTACATAGTGAGCTGAGGGCCAGCCTGAACTACAAAGCGAGACCCTGTCTCAAAATAAATAAATAAATAAATAAAATGTAACACACTAAGAAAGGGTAGAAATGGGGATTATATAAAATGTTCAACTAAAAACAAAAAAAAAGGCAGAAAAAAGTGTAGAAGGGGCCAGAGATTTAGCTCAGTGGTTCTGGTACCTGACTCACAAGCACAAGGTCCTGAGCTGGATCCCCGGTAACCACATACAATACTGGGCATGGTAACTCAAAATGGAAATGGACAGGGCCGGAGGGTTAGCTCAGTGGTTCCGGCGCCTGCCTCACAAGCGCAAGGACCTGAGTTCGATCCCCGGTTACCACATATAATGCTGGGCGTGGTGGCTCACGCCTGTAATCCCAGCACTCGGGAGGCAGAGACAGGAGGATTGCTGAGTTCGCGGCAGCTTGCCTGGGCACCATAGTGAGCTCAGGGCCAGCCTGAACTACAAAGCGAGACCCTGTCTCCAAAAAGCAAAGAAAAAAAAAAAAAAAGGAAATGGACAGGTCCAGCAGGAAGAAAGGAAATTATACAGACCACTTCACCTACCATGGATGTGGACACCCACCCTTGGGTTCTAAAACACAAGGAACAAATTTCAAAGAGTAGAAATCCCATAGTGTAGCTCAGAACACCATGGAATTAAATTAGCAATCAGTTATAGGAAGATAGCCAGAAAACCCCAAAACAATGGAAGATTAAAGAATGCCTAAACAACATGTGTAAATGAAGGAGAAAATCTCAAGAGGATTTTTTTTTTTTTTTGAGACAGGGTCTCGTTTTGTAGTTCAGGCTGGCCCTGAGCTCACTATGTAGCCCAGGCAAGCCACCGCGAACTCAGCAATCCTCCTGTCTCTGCCTCCCGAGTGCTGGGATTACAGGCATGAGCCACCACGCCCAGCACTGTGGTATGTGCTATTGATTGCTGGTGGGCGTGAGTCACCATGCCCAGCATTGTATGTGGTTACTGGATCGAACTCAGGACCTTGTGCTTGCGAGGCAGGCGCCGGAACCACTGAGCTAAATCTCCGGCCCCTCAAGAGGATTTTTAAGTATTTTTTTACTAGATGGTAATGAAATATAACATATCAAAATGTGTGAGACATACTCTGAAAACTGGCTCATAAAATCTATAAAACCTTGGTTTTTTAAGCATGTTTGTGTGCTTCTATATATCATGTATAAGCAGGCTTTATAACTACAGATATGCTTATATTTACAGATGTATACATGGTACCAACTTGATGAACAAACAAATAAATGTTTATAAATTATAAAAATTGTGTGGGAGGGCTGGAAATTTACTTCAGTGGTTCCAGCGCCTGCCTAGCAAGCACAAGGTCCCTGGTTCAGTCCTCAGTAACTACATACAACAATACCGAGCATGGTGACTCACACCCACCAGCAACCAGAACCACATACCACAATGCCAGGTGCAGTGGCTCATGCCTGTAATCCCAGCACTTGGGAGGCAGAGGCCGGAGGACTGCTGAGTTCAGGGCTTGGCTGGGGCTATGTAGTGAGCTCAGGGCCAGCCTGAACTATAAAAGCAAGACCCCATCTCAAAAAAAAGAAAAAATTGATGGGCTGGGGATTTAGCTCAAGTGGTACCACACCTACCTTGGAAGCACAAGGGCCCAAGTTCAATCCCTGGTATCACAAAAAAAAAAAAATGTGTGGGAGCTGATATAGTGGCACAAATCTATAATCCCAGAACTCAGCTGGCTGAAGCAGGAGGATTGCCATGAGTTGGAGGCCAGCTTGAACTGCACAGTGAGACCCTGTCTCAAAACAATAAATAGGGCTGGAGATTTAGCTCAGTGGTTCTGGCACCTGCCTAGCAAGCACAAGGTCCTGAGTTCAATCCCCAGGTAACCACACACAACAATACTGGGCTTGGTGACTCCTGCCCACCAGCAATCAGTACCACATACCACAGTGCCAGGTGTGGTGGTTTAGGCCTATAATCCCAGCACTCAGGAGACAGAGGCATGAGGATTGCTGAGTTCAAGTCTTGCCTCTGCTACATAGTGAGTTTAGGGCCAGCCTGAACTACAAAGTGAAAATAATAATAATAATAAATATATATGTAATTGTGTAAGATATAGCAAAAGTAATGCTTACAGGAAAATTTACAGCATTGAATGCATGTTTTGGAAAGAAGAGTCAACCTAGCTTTGAACTTTAGGATATAAAAGAGTGAACTAACTGGTAAATAAAAGAAAGGAACCAATGAAAATTAGAGCAGGAAATAATGAAAATTGGAAAAAGAAAATCAGTAAAGAAAATTTTAAAAAACAAAAATCCTTGAAAAGACAAGTGAAATTGAAAAGCCATGCCAACAGAAAGATATGAGGGATGATAGGGGGCGGAGATTTAGCTCAGTGGTTCCGGTGCCTGCCTCGCAAGTGCAAGGTACTGAGTTTGATCCCCGGTCACCACATACAATGCTGGGCATGGTGACTCACGCCCACCAGCAATCAATACCACATACCACAGTGCCGGGCGTGGTGGCTCACGCCTGTAATCCCAGGGGAGGCAGACAGGAGGATTGCTGAGTTCGAGGATTGCCTGGCTACATAGTGAGCTCAGGGCCAGCCTGAACTACAAAGCAAGGCCCTGTCTCCAAAAAAAAAAGATATGAGGGATGAGAAAAGGATCCACTGCAGAGCCCAGGGGCGCCTGTGTGACCATCAGTGGAGACAATCCATGCCTCAGAGCGACAATCTCTCCAAAGGAGCCCCTGTCTCGTGCAGAACCCTGAACGACTCGAGCAATCTTTGAAACAGGGCCTGGGCCCAGTGGTCCCAAGGGCTCTTTCCTGCAGGGCACAGCCCGCACCAATGCCTCAACCTGCGGAGCTTCTGCCAGTTCTGCAACAGTGCCCACCAAGATGGAGTCCACACCGCCGGACTCTGCCCAGGGTCTGCACGCACGGGGAAGCTCACTCTGTCCCCAGTTTAACGCGAAGCTGCGTGCTGTCAGCACCAAGGACAGCACCTGGCGGGGCTTCCTGGGGTTCGTAGGGGTCCTCATACCGCCAGGGCAGAACCCTTAGGGGTGGCCTTCCGGAGCCACCCAGTGCTGCATGGTGGTGGGCAGGTCCCCAGCACTCTCCATGGAAGCCGAGGCTGGCTTCTCAAGGGAAGGAGGCGACCTATGTGCTGAGGGTTCTGCGGGCCTTGAATAAAAGGGACACACAGGGGCCCTCAGGTCCCTGCCCTGGGATAGACAGATGGCCCTGGAGAGACAGCCCAGGGCTGTGAAATGCCCCCTGAGGCTGGGCCAGAAAGGACGTGAGCTAAAGAGATGGAGATGGCTGTGCGTGGGAGACAGCTGGTTCCAGGGGACAGAGCTTCCCAGAGAGCCCAGGACAAGGGAGTCTCTGTCCAGGGCCAGTGTGACCAGGTCGGACCTTGGGGCACTCTCCCAGGAGCGGAGCCCTATGCACACCACGCTGCTCCGAACAAAGTGTGTTCATTTCACAGGGACTTTGCAAGAAAATCATGTGCCCATCTTACAGAGGGGAGCTTTCTAGTCTCTTACAGCCACAAATTGGTGAAATAACAAAATGTATTCACAGAAACTACAGGTGAGGACTTCTGCAACAGGTGGGATGTTGGGGACCCATTCCCAACATGAGTTGGGACCCCATCCTCCCACCCCCCTGTGCCCCACAGGGAGTATGCCCTTGTCAACAGAGCCCAGACAACCCTGCTCCAGGACCTCACTCTGGTGCTCACAGCTTCCCTGTCTGGGCCCTGCCATCCTGGGCAGGGCTGGAAGAAGAACCAGGGTGAGCTGGGCATTCAGCTCAGTGGTTCTAGCATCTGTCTTGCAAGCACCAGGTCCCAAATTCGATCCTGGTACCACATACCATAGCTCTGGGTGTGGTGACTCACGCCCACCAGTGATCAGTACCACACACCACGATGCTGGGCATGGTGGCTCACACCTGTAATCCAGCACTCAGGAGGCAGAGGCAGCAGAATTGCTGTGAATTCAAGGCCAGACTGGGCTATATAATGAGCTCAGGGCCAGCCTGAACTACAAAATGAGACCCTGTCTCAAAAAAAAAAGGAGAAGGCGAAAGAAGAAGAGGAAGAGGAAGATGAATCAGAGTGTCAGTGCTGGGCACATAGGAAATGGACAAAGACAGGGCATGCACGTGGAAGTGGGTCCTTGCCAGGTAACACACCCAGGAACACCGGCAGCCACCATGAACCAGGAGACTCAAGCAGCCATGGACCTACTCAACTGAGCAAACTGAAGATGACTTTAGAGTGATTCCAGCTGACATCTCAGAGGGACAAGAGTACACTCGAAGCCAGAAAAAGATTTCATTACAAATCTTGGCAGCATCTGATGGGGAAACTATACAGATGACAGTCTTGTCCCTAGACAATCCTAAGGAGTACAGACGCCACAGCTTTGAGAGCTGCAGTACCAGTGTGGAAGCCCACAAGGCCTGAGGTCAGCCTGCAAAAATCAAGCAGTTTTCTGCACAGCGGCCACGAGCAACAGGAAGACTTGTCAAAGGAAGCAAACTTGAGGGCTAGGATGAAGCTCAGTGGTGGCTCAGCTCCTCATATCTGAGGCCGTGTGTGTTCACACTGCAACATTGAAAAAGACAAAGAAAAGAAGAAAGAGGAAGATGGAGGAGAAGGAGGGGAAGGGGGAAAAAGAGAGGGGAAGGGAGGAAGGAAGAAAGGGAGAGAGAAAAAAAGAAGAAAGGGAGGGAGAAAAAATCACATATTATTTTGCTAGCACTGCTATTGTAAATGCCACAAAGCTAGGGGCTCAGACAGTGGGTACTGTCTCAGCTGAGCCAGGCCAAAGCTGGCCGGATGGGTCCTCTCTGAAGAAACCAGGGGAAGAATTTGTCTCTGTAGGTCTTTGGTGTCAGAAGAGTGACCCATCTTCACACTGCATTTTCCCTGCTTGCCCCTGTCCAACGGTCCCTTGTCATTTGTGTTGTGTTTCATTTTGTTTTTTGAGACAGTGTCTCAATGTATTTATTGCTCAAACTGGCTTTGAACTTGCAGCTTGAGGAGTTCTGGTATAGCCATGCACTACCATGCCCAGCCCATGCATCTCTTTCTTATGAAGGCCCATCCTGCTACTGTGTGGCTTCATCCTACATTAGGAATTAAAAAGGCTTATGTTGGGCCAGAGCTTTAGTTCAGTGGTTCCGGCGCCTGCCTCGCAAGTGCAAGGTCCTGAGTTCAATCCGGTAACTACATACAATGCTGGGCATGGTGACTCACGCCCACCAGCAATCAATACCACATACCACAGTGCTGGGCATGGTAGCTCACGCCTGTAGTCCCAGCACTCGGAGGCAGAGACAGGAGGATTGCTGAGTTCATAGCTTGCCTGGGCTACATAGTGAGCTGAGGGCCAGCCTGAACTACAAAGCGAGACCCTGTCTCAAAAAAAAAAAAAAAAAAAGGCTTACATGGAAAGATATTCTATGTTCATCAATTGGAAGGCTCAGTGCTGTTAGGTAGGCAAAATTCTCCAAAGACCAACGAATTCAATATAATCTCTTGAAAAACAAACAAAAAACCAAACAAGTGAATTCTTTGTTAAAAACTGCCAAGCTGTCCCAAAAATTCAAGGAACCCAGAATAGCTACAATCTTGAAAAAGGTAAATGGAGTGGATGACTTGCATCTCCTCGTTTCCAATCACTACAGGGCTGGGTATTTAGCTCAGTGGCACCATGCCTACCTTGCAAGCACAAGGCCTGGAGTTCAATCCCCGGTGCCACAAAGTAAAAAAAAAAAAACGACACTATAGTGACAGTAGTCACCAGCATGGCATAGATGGGCACAGAACTCAGTGGAATAGCACTGAACCTTCAAGCAGACCCTCACGTGGATAAGAAATGGGTCAGAAAAATAGCCAGACAGGTCCACAGGGACAGAAGTCTTCTCAGCACAGAGCTTATGGCAGCTGAGTGTTCACCTGCAAAGGAATGGAGCTGGGCTCCAACCTCACACAAAGAGCAAGACTATTAAGATAAACCTAAATTTCAGAGTAAAAATGTAAAACTCTTAGAAGAAAACAGGGAAAATCTCAAATGTTGGATTTGATGATGAGTTCTTATGTCAGACACCAAAAAACTCAGTGACTGGAGCCTCACACCACACTGGTGGGGTGTCCAAACGGTGCAGCTGAAATGGAAATTAGCGTGGCAGCCTCCCAAAAGCTAGACTTAGAAACAGTGTGTGCAGCAGCATGGCTAAACCCAAGGACACACCCACAGGAGCTAGAAGCAGGACTTGGGAGCCTCACTCACCCATGTTTCTGGCAACACCATTCTCAGAAGCCAAAAGGTGGGAATCATCCAGGTGCCCATTGACAAATGATGTGTAAAAAGATATGTATCTGTCGTAGAGCATCTACTTACAGCTGAACAAAGGAATGAGGAGGTGATACATGTTACACATGAATGAACCCTGAAAACATGACTCAGAAAAAAACACGCCTAACATAGAAGGACAACCATCAGTCACATCCTACCATTTTTGTGGAACACTTGGGTCAGCATATTCCAGGGGCTAGGAGGACAGGAAATGCTGCTATTTCTACTTTTTTATTCTTTATTGATTTTTTTTTTCTTTTTGAGACAGGGTCTCGCCTTGTAGTTCAGGCTGGCCCTGAGCTCACTATGGTGCCCAGACAAGCCGCCGCGAACTCAGCAATCCTCCTATCTCTGCCTCCCGAGTGCTGGGATGACAGGCGTGAGCCACCACGTCCAGCATTGTGGTATGCGGTGTTGATTGTTGGTGGGCGTGTCTCCACGCCCAGCATTATATGTGGTTACCAGGGATCGAACCCAGGTCCTTGCACTTGCAAGGCAGGCGCCAGAACCCCTGAGCTAACCCTCCGGCCCTCTTTATTGATATTTTTTAAAAAATATTTAAAAATTGTATTGGTACCAGTTTATAATGCGTAATGATTAATTCATGGGGAAAGCTGATAGCTGTAAATAACACACCTTAGCTCCTTTGTTTCACTTTTGAGGTGGCCCCTAGGGAACACTTCATCACTGACTTACACTTTGTGATGGTTTTTTGATGGAAAAAGTACTGTCTATAATGATGAGCAGGCATCAGGGACAGCTGGCAGCAATGGCTGCCCCACACTGTGGATATATATATAATCAGTACCAATGAACTGTACACTTTAACATGGCAAAATGGCAAATGTGGCTCAGCGTGGTGGCACATGCCTATAATCCTAAACTCTAGAGGCTGAGGCAGGATTGCCATGAGTTCAAGGGCAGCCTGAACTACATAGCAAGATCCTATCTGGAAAACAAATAGCAAATGTATGATATATATAGATACATAGATATATGGGT
>PVIC010002164.1:0-81140 GCA_004025085.1 Thryonomys swinderianus
CTTTCTTTCTTTCTTTCTTTCTTTCTTTCTTTCTTTCTTTCTTTCTTTCTTTCTTTCTTTCTTTCTTTCTTTCTTTCTTTCTTTCTTTCTTTCTTTCTTTCTTTCTTTCTTTCTTTCTTTCTTTCCCATGGCAGCTCTTGAGAGGGTCTTATTCCAAGCCTTGGCAGGAGCCAGCGATGAAGCAGGGTCCCAGCAGGAATCCTGATCTTGAGTTGCACACACAGGTTGCGGTGCTGGCCAGGGCTGGAGACACTTGGGGAAAGTACGTTGAGCCCACACGGCGTGGGAGACGCTTCTCTCTTGTTGTTGGTCCCTGGGGACCCCGTGTGACAGCCATTCACATAGCATTTGCATTGTAACCAGGTGACTTAAAGTGTGTGCCCGGTGTGCGGGATTATAGTCAGATACTCTGCCGCCTTTAGAGGGGCCTACACCAGGGACAGTAGTGCCCAGTGACTTAGGGAGCGTGACCGAATTACTCACCAGCCCCCTAAGCCCGGCAGTGGGCACCCTCCGAGTGCCACACGAGGATTCAGTGGGGACACAAGTGAACCCCACAACCGCACCGACCAAGGACTCATCAGCAGACGTGTGTGCAGGACGCCTGCTGCCTAAGGCTCCACCCTCCCCCTTGCTCTTCCGGGTCAAACGCATGTGGCCCTCATCAGTGTGCGGGTCGCAGGAAGGGTCAGCGGGACAGAAGAGGCAGCCGGAGAAGACGCAGCTGAAACCCCACCTCAGAGCTCTCCGTGAGCCGACCCCGCCCAGGGGAGGGGCCGTTGGCATCGGCAGCTTGGCATCTGGTCCACCCTGACATCACCCCCTGGCCCTGGGTGGCTTCTCCTGGCCGACAGCCAGCGCCTCCTCAGGAGCACCAAGGCTTCAGGCCGTGGGCAGAGAGGAGGGTGGTGAGTGGCTTCCCTGGGCGGGGAGGGCACCCACGGCCAGAGGGCGGCTGTACCGTGCTCCATGGAGCAGTCAGAGGTCGCCCTTGCTCGTGCCCCGGGTCGTGACCCCGGCTCTTCCCAAAGTCCAGGGGGTGAGACGCTTTGAAGCCCCCCAGACCTGGAGCCCCGCAACTACACATGCTCACAGCAGCGCGACAGATTGGATGGATTTAATCTTCCCCGTGTTTCCTCGGACCCTGGAGGCTCCAAGTGAGGCCACGGGGCACGTGTGAGGCCGCAGGACGAGGAAGAAAGTTCCGTGAACCGCATGACGTCGCCCTGGGACCCACCCAGCAGCCGGCCCGCGGGGACACAGAGGAAGCGGGGGCCAGGACCCAGGCGGCAAGCTGGCAGAGGGACGGACCCCGGCGGCCAAGCCCGGGAGGCGGCCCTCCGCACCGGGCGGGAAGGGGGGCTCGGAGGAAACACCTGCCTGTGTCAAGCCGGGTGCCGGCGGAGCAGAGGGCACCTCGAGCCAGGTGTGGGTGGCTGAGCTTGCGCGGCCCAGACCGCAGCGATGGGCACGGGAGGGCCCAGGACGAGGGTGCTGCCCCACCCCGTGAGCCTTCCTCCTCCTCACGCCTGCGCTGCTTGCAGGGCTGGTCCTGAGCTGGGCTCTTCCGCCCACCCAGCTCACAGCAGCCCGGGGTGGCGCCTGGCCAGTCTCGCCTGCTCCCAGGGTCAGAGGTCCCGAGGCGTTTGTTGGTGACTAGAAGCAAAGACTTCGCCCCAGGCCTGAGCGCCAGGTGGCTGCGTCACACGGAGAAGGGGAGGGGTCTGCGCTCTGCCCCGCCCTCCTCGGCAGAGAGCCCTGCTTCTCGGGAGACAGACCCTCCGGGAGCCCCGGGTGGCGCCCACCGCGGAGGCTGCAGGGTGAAGTCCGCTGCCGTAAGTCACCTGTGAGTAGCAGCAGGCGCGGGCCTGGCTCCGGTCACTGGTCTCCCTCTTCCCAGAATGGCTCTGGGGCCTCCGGGCAGACGCTTGCCCCCCCATCCGCTGTCCCCGTAGCGCAGCGTGGCTCCCTCCCAGGACGGCCCTCTGAGCCCTGCAGCTGGAGCGTCTCTCCCGGAGGGTTTGTTCTGGAGCTTCAGGGCCTTGAGGTGCAGGCTCGCCCCTCCCACCCTGTCTGCAGCCCCCCTTGGACTCTTCTCCTCAGAAGCGCCTCTGGCCGACCGGCCTGGCTCCGTCTGTCCTGCCCCCCCCCATGCAGCCAGGCTTGCCGTGGTCCCTGCCGCGCCGGGTGAGGGCACCCACGTGGGAGCACCCACACGGCCGGGGCCCTGGCTCCTGCCGCGTCGGCCCCTGTGCCATGAAGGTCCCAGGAACAGGAAGTCATCTCCGCGCGCTCCTCGGGCCTGGGTTAGGTCTGCTGATCCCAGTGGAGCTGTCCGGCGTTCACACCCGCTCTGGCTGCTGCCCCAACCAGTTTCAGTCCCTGGGACCTGGGGTTCATTTAAGCACCCCCTTCACAGAACATTGCAGGCAGCTGATGTCGGGGCAGCTGTGGGACTTGGCTTCATGTGTCCGTCCGTGTGTCTCAGATGCCCGCGTCAGGGGCTGTGGTCTGGTCCCCCTGCCACACCGATATCCACCAAGGCCCACTGCACACCTCTGCAGGGACCGGGGAGCCCTCCACCCACAGCCCTGTGCCAGGCTATGCTCTGGCCTCCACCACAGGGCTTTGGCTGTAGCTCCAGGGGCACCTGGACCCGGCGCGAGCACTCATGTCTGGCCGAGTTGGGCGCCAGGCCCTCCCTGACTCAAGGGCTCTGGAAGCTGGGTAGTGCAGGTGGGACGTGACTCTTTGGCAGAGCTTGGTGGCACAGGCAAGGAGGGGCAGATGGAGGAGCCGGCGAGACATGAGGCATGTCGGGGCCGTGGGGACTAGGCAGTGACGGCCTGTGCCAGCCCCTGCCACATGCCACAGGTGGCTTCATAGGCTGCAGTGGAGGCCAGACAGGGAGGAGCAGCTGCCAGCAGGGAAGGGGGTGCAGCATCTGGGACTGGAACAAAGACACAGGCTGAGTGGGACTTGTGGGGTGCCAGGCAGAGAGAGGTGGGGAGTCCCGGGCGCCAGGGAGGAGCAGTCTGGCATCCTCCATAGCCTGGCAATGGTGCCACATCTTTGTCTACACAGCTCTCGCTAGGTGCCTCCCGTCTGCTCACGGATGGTCATCGGGGCCCAAAAGGCATGGGGCGCGCTCCAGGCCACACGGCCGGCAGGGGCAGAGCGGCCCCATCTGGAGAAGGGCTCAAACAAGTGGGCCTGGGTCCCCACTTGGCAGAGGGGTGTAGGTGCCCCGGGGACCCGCAAGGCCCCAGCCTGGGTGCCTGTGCCAAGCCGAGAGGTCAGAGAATGAGTGGAGTGCCCACTCACGGGGGGTGTCCCTGCCTGCACGGCACGCCCCAGGCAGCCCCTGCCTCTCCTGAGAACCAGGGCGAAGCGGATGAGGACAATTCAAGTGCCCTCAAGGCGCCCCTCCAAGGCAAGCCAGAGGCACAGACTCCAAGCCTGCTTTTCGGGTGCCCCCTGCAGGTGTTAGCCGCAGACCATGGGCCTTGCAGGCCGAGCAGTGCTCTGGACCATGAGCAGCAGGGCAGGGGAGACTGCAGCACCCCGCCGGTTACCAGGCTTTTGCAGCCACAGACAGGCGCCCACAGCTCTCTGCTCTGCAGCTTAAGCCGGTCGGTCCGAGGTCACCATCCTGAGTGGCACGGGTCACTCACCACTCTTGCGGAGTGCTCACATGCACGCACATCCACCGAGGCAGGGCCCGAAACCACGCACTGCGGACCACGCAGCCGGGGCGGCCCGAGGCCGCAGACCCTGAGCTGACGCTTCCCACAGCCAAGTCTGTCTTCCCTTCCCCGGGGAGGAGGAAAATAGGTCAATTTTGTTTCCAAATCACCTGTCCTTTGCGCACCTCGGGGACACCTGCAGCTCTGGCTGCCCGGACCTGGTGCTCAGGCCCCGGAAGTGTCAGCCGTGCCCCTCGGCCCCTGGGCCGGCTCTCACCCCACAGCTCTGTGTGCGAGTCCACGGCAGCTTCCTGTAGCCCCCCGCGTGCTAAGAAGGACTCTCTCCAGTCAACCTGGAGCCATTGTACCAAGTTCTATTTTTTGCCTTTCTACTTAAATTTTGAAAGGATCTAAAATAGCAGTTGCCATTTTTTTCCCACCTTCTCTTCTGAAATATTTAATTCTTCCTTGGGTGGTTTAACATTGTGTTGCCCAAGGATTAACTTCTATTTCTGAAGAGAGTCTATTAGCTGAAAGCAGCGGAAAATGTATTTCACCGAGTGGCAGAGCTGGGCCGGCTGCTCAGGCAGGAGACCGGAGGCCGTGGTCTGGTGGCGAGGCGGGGCCCAGCTGCCTTTATGAAACGCACGCTGATTTCTAAGAAGCAAAGTTCCCAGGCAAAGACCAATTTTAAGGGGATTAATCCTGAATGAATAATGCATCGGGATAGGCTACGCCAGCAAGACTTAATTGAGAGCGGAGGAACCCAGGCAGTGTCACGCACAGCACCTTCTAGCTGCAGAACGGGCGGGGTCTGTGTGGTCTGGGGCCCCTCCGAGTCCCAGCCGGGGCGGCGGCAGCCAGGCTCCCGCTGCTCTGTGTTCTCTCATTTGCCTGTTTCTTCAGGACTGAAGAAAAGGGGGAAGCGGAGAAGAGGTGTGAGGAGAGAGCTTTGGTGGTTTCTGCCCTTGTATTTAAAGTCTAATCCCGAGCCTGCTTCTCCCACTGGGAGACGGAGGCAGAGGACACGGCGTGTGGTCGCCGGGCCCGCCTCACCTCCGGTCCCCTCGACGTCCTGCGTGGAAGGGCGCCCGGCCCGGCCTTCCTGCGGCTGCAGGTCGTGTGGGCTGTGGGCCTCTGATGGGCCGCACGTCTGCACGGCGGTGGGAAGAAGGGGCGCCTCCTTCCTAACCCTGCTCCCCGGCCCCGAGGAGGGTCTCCAAGCTCTGCGGCTGGGAAAATGGAATTCTAGGCCCGTGAGCCACGGGGCGGCTTCTCCAAGTCAGACTGGGGTGTAATGTGGCTTATCCTCGCAGAGTACTATTTTCTTTGTTCCTGAAAAGTAAATGAGAAGGGACCCCTAGAATCTGTGAAAGAGACGGCGAGGTACCTCCGGGCCCGTTTCTGCCCAGCAGATGGCCCCGGCCGGACACAGAGGACGCGTCCTGTTTCCAGGGTGCTTCGGGGCCCCTCATCTGCGAGGTGCGACCACAGCGTGTGGTGCGTGTAAATGCTGCACTTGGCTGCAGCAGAAGACGCTGCCCTGCAGCGCTGCCCTCGCTTCGGGCACCCTCGTCCCGCCTCGCGACCGCTTCCCCCAGCAGCTCCGCAGCCCCCACCCCGCTGAGGGTCTCCAGCCGCGCTGTCCCGGCCGCCTCCGTGTCCTGGATCAATCAGTGGTCCGACCTTTCGTGTCATTTTGACTTTGGGGAAAGCCGGGCCCCCCGGTCCCAGATCGGTGGATGACGTGGACGAGGACACGGTGTCGTGTCGTCACAGCTGCCCTCTGTGGGGCGGCGCGGCAGCAGCACCTGCTGCGTTTCTGTCACACTCAGGACGGCCTCCCGCGCTGCTGCAGACCCGCGTGAACGTCGGCAGAAGTGCTCAGGGGCAGGAGGGGATTTCGAGGGTGGCGATGGCGGTGCGTCTCTCCGCAGACGGTCGCTCTGAAGCAGTCACCGTCCCAGTCACAGCCCGTGGTCTGTCCCTCTGCGATGCGGGGCCCCGTTCCACGCTATGGGGCCACCCCGGTTGTCCCGACTTTGGGGCTCGCCCGAGAGCAGCTCTGTGTGCGCCTCCCCTGCCCGTGCAGGCGCCCGGGGTGCCGGTGCCGGGCCACGCAGCGGGCGCATCTCCACTTTGGGGCGGAACGCCAGCCCTTTCGGGAAGAGCAGCGCCACGTCCCGCCACACGCGGGTGTGAGCATCGTGCGGCCCCGCCCACTCCGCGTTTCGTGCGCCCCGTTTCCCGCCTTGGCTGTCCTGAGAGCCGTGAGGGAGGTCAGTCTGCATTTCCCTCTCGCAGAGTTCCGATGTTTTCACGTGTTTCTTTGCAATCTTTGGATCCTCTTCAGTGTGCTGTGTTTCCTTTGGCTCATTCTCTCTTCAGGTTGCTGGTTATTTTAATATTGAGCTTAGAAAAGTCCTGGGTATTCTCTATGATAATCCTTCAAAGACACGTGATTTCCAGATACTTTGTGCCAGTCTGTGTATTTTCTGTAATGAATCCCTTTCAGTGTCTTTTGCAAGCAAAAATAATGCATTTCATACCACAAATGCTGGGCATGGTGGCTCACACCTGTCATCCCAGCACTCAGGAGGCAGAGGCAGGAGGGTTGCTGAGTTCAAGGCTTGCCTGGGCTACATAGTGAGCTCAGGGCCAGCCTGAACTACAAAGCAAGACGCTGTCTCAAAAAAAAAGAAGAAAAAAAGGTGTTAATTTGTTGAAGTCTAGTCATTCACCTTTTCCATTAATAGTCTCATGTCGTAAGTAAAGATTCTTCTTCCGGCCCGATCCTGAAGGCTTCCTCAGTTTCTCCCTGAGTTTATAGTTTCCGTTTTTACACAGGGATCTGCCGTCTACCTGAGGTGCTCTTGGCAGTGAGGCGCAGTCCCGGGGGAGGGTCTGTCTTGGTGAGTTTCCGGTTGCTGCCGCCCGTGTCGTGAGGTGCTGTTCTCCGTCCGCTGGACTCTGCGTCTCTCCCCGCGTTAACTGGACAGGGCGGGATCCTCCCGCGACCCTCTGCCCCTCCTGGATGCTGCCGGCTCCTCACCGCCACAGCTGTGCCGTGAGCCCTAACATCAACCAGCCAGATCCTCGCGCTTTATTCGGGGTACACATTTTAGAATAATCTTGTCTGTATTTATAAACAACAGAGATTTCAAGAATTGTATCCTCTGGGCTGAGTTGACATCTTTATTGAGTTTTCAAATTGTGAACGCTCTACTCTTCTCCGCCTATGTGGATCTTGCTTTCTCCACTTAGCGTGTTGTGGCTTTTGGCTTCCCAGGTCCATGCAGGTGCCAGGCCGTGGGCACGCAGCGCCAGCTCTGCCTCTGTCCGCTGTCCGTGCCCGCCTCTCCACGGGGAGGTGGATCCAGGTGTCCACATCCGGACGCTCTGCCCACGAGTATTCGTCCTTCTAACCGCTCTCCAGTTGAGAGTCTTAGACCTGGGTGACAACAGTGACCTACATGCTGCAGCAGGCGGGGCCCGGCCAGCAGGGAGCCGCGTATGTGACGAGGCCCGTGACCGTGTGCCTGCCCCCGGGGCGCTGAGCCCGTGCGGTCTGCAGAGGTGCGCTCTGCGATGTTCACACGCAAAAATGTGTCCTGCCACCCAGTGGCTGTTCCCCACTCCTTCTTAGGACCTGTACCTTCCTTCCCAGCCACCACTTTTCCCAAGGCCACTGGTGCCACGTGGAACGGCAAGGACAGGTGGTGCCAGTGTCTGGCCTGCTCTTCTTGCTGAGTGGGTTGTGGTACAGGGTCAGCGGGAACAGACATGCAGTTTTATGCACTGTGGCACTTGTGTGCCCCTCCTCCATCTGCTCACGGGCTGAACCAGATTCGCCCTCCGTGCCTAGCACAGGCCGCCGTGGTCACGTGGTGTGGCGCAGAGAGGCCGTGGGGTGCCACCTCCCGTGAGTGTGAGCTGCCGACCCCCCGCTTCCCGCGCCCCCTGGAGCCCCCCCCTTACCGCTGCCGAACCGCTCTGTCCTCTGCTGTCCGCGGCTGTCCTGGCGGCTTCGCGGACCCAGCAGACCGGCTCTGTGCAGGAAACTGAGAAACAGTCTCTGTCGTTTGTTTAGTCCGGCATAGGAATTAGGATGTAAATTTTAAAGATGGTCAAAGACGAAAAGATCGAGTGGAAAAACGGCCTGTGCTGGGCCTGTTGGAAGGATGTCTCTGATCCCTTTTCAATTTTTTTCCTATAATTACTGGGATGTCGTTTTTTCCAGGTTTTCTGCCTCCCATCAGGTCATTTAGTAGTTTATGCATTCCCAGAAATTTATTTCACTTCTATTTCCACACTTTTTAGATGTATTAGTATTTCGTATAATACGCTAGTTGATGTCTTTGGTTATATCCTCCTTATGATGCTGATTGTATTCTGTCCAGCTCTTTTACACTGGACTGGTCTTTCTTACTGTTCCTAGTCGCTGTTGGATTTAGATCAAACAGCTTGTTTGCTTTCTGTCTCGTCCTCTGACCTTTTTCTCTCCTGAATCCCGTGTGGAGACGCCTCTGATGAGTCAGCACCAGGCGCCTGGGCCGTGGTCTGTGCCAGCTCTGCTGCTCGGCCCTCCTTCCACTTGACTCTGTCATACAAGTCGCTGTGGAGCGATCCCCGAGAGGCCTGGGCTGCAGGTCTTTGAAGGGTTTTGCTGAGCTTTTACTTGTGGCCTGTCACTGGCTCAGATCTCTGACGTATTCCAGGGAAACTTAAGCATCGGTGTGTCCTGTTGGCCGGATTTGCATTCCACACGAAGGTGCCGAGGTCACAGACACTGCGTGGAACCCCCCCCCCCGTCCTGACCCGCGCTCGGCCCGTCCTGGTCCGGCGTGTGAGGCTTCCCGCCCCAGGCGGCTCAGGCCCGGCTCCGAGGTTTGTGGCCAGAATCTCTGGATTGTGTCTTCAGTCAGTACAGAAAGTGTTTACCTGCTTTTGAATTGTTTCGTGTAACACAAACAGTGCATTTTTGCTCTCTTACCAGGTTTCTCTCCAATTATTCACTATGATATCATTTTAAGCCTTTTGAAAATAACAGATAACTTGGCTCTATATATTTTCTCATTAGAAAGAAGATTTAAGTGTTGTGTTACAAATATTGTTATATTTGGGATTATCTCGATCTTTTATTTTCATTTTCTCTCTACAATGCGTCTTATTCCTCTCCCACCATTTTTCTTTGTTGCTTTAATCAGTGTTTGTTTCTTTTTTACCCTTTGGTGCTGTGGAAATTTGTCATTCTATTCTTAGGTTGTTTAAAGCAGAGTGTTTAACCCTTGTCATCAGGAAAATATCATTTTATTTAGAATTTGTAATTCTCCCACCCGACCAGACAAAATCTTAAGCACATTTTTACGTGTTTTTCTTGGTTTCTGATTGCTCTCTTTTTAAAATAGTTTATTTTTGTTTCACTAGTGCAGCAACTCTCTGAAAATTTTATTTCTTGGTAAAGGAGGAAAACATATGTGCTTGGTCTACCATCTTGAACCAGAGTCTAAGAGAGGGCTTGAGATGCTACAGACACGTAGCGTTTTGAGCAAAGAAGGCAATCTCTAAAATATTTTCAGCATAAATAGTTTAAAAGAGACATCCCTTTGCCTGTGAACTCAGTCTCATCGAGGCCACGGTGTGAGTGGGGTCGCGGGGCAGGCGGGCACGGGTGGGGGCACACATGCTTAGGCAGCCCTGGCCGCAGATACTCACTGCTGTGGTTCACATGTGACTATTAGCAAATGAAATTAAATACTTCAGTTGCCTAGTAACTAATCCAATCTGAGAAAGAAGCAAAAATAGAATACATAAATTTAGAACTTTTAGGCCATGTGCCAAGCAAAATATTCTCACTTATATCCTTTTGATCATCTGCAATCTGAATGGGAAAAGGAGTGTTGTGGTGTCGGAGGGAACACTCATGTTGATGTCTCTTTCTGGAAGCTGCTCGACACGTATGAGACACGTATGCTCTCCCCCCCACCCTGGGAACTCGGGCCGCTCTGGCCCCCCAGACACCAAACGGAAGAACCTGATTGCTAGGAATTTGTTTTTCTAAACTAAAAGGCCAAAGGGCATTGTGTGATTCCAGACACATTATTCCATTAGAAGAAAAGTATAAGCCATCTGGCTCAGCTATTTTTATACAAAATAAAAATATCATTGTGCCTCTCAAGCACCTTTTCCACACAACACAGAAAATTAAAACAGGTTAAGATTATGCAATATATGAAGTGCTTAGTAGGATTGGAGTTAAAAGAAATACCAGGATCAATAAATTGGCATTAAATGTGATGTTGCTACATGTCAGATTGCTTCTTTAACTCCTTAAAAGAAAGAAAGACGCACAATTGTATGCACTGATTGCTGATAGTATTTCAGAACAGTAAGCAAAAGAGAAACGAAAAAATATCCCCTTGCCTCAGCAAGAGTCATTTAAAATCTAAAGAAAAGTTGTAAGAACAGTGCAATGAATTCCCAGATACTCTGGACACAGATGAACGGTTTTGTCCTTTCTCCCTTCAGACACACACCACACAGACACACACACACAGACACACACAGAGACACAGAGACACACAAAGACACGTACAGAGACACACACAGAGACAGACACACAAACACAGAGACACAGACACACACAAAGACACACAGAGACACAGAGACACACAAAGACACGTACAGAGACACACACAGAGACAGACACACAAACACAGAGACACAGACACACACAAAGACACACACACAGACACACACAAACACAGAGACACAGACACACACACACACACACACACACACACACACACTGTCCTAATCCTCCGCAGAGCTAGTTCCTCTGTAAAGATGTTCGCGTGCACTTGCCGGGAACACAGCCAAGCGCAGTGACACAGTCTAGGCCTCACGTTACGCGGGCGGCTCCGAGCACGCTGACACAGTGCCGCGGCCCGTGTCCGGATCCCTCCACTGCCCCCGGAGGCGCTCCTCACGGAGCCCGCTGTGCTCTCGGGCCCCGGCGCTGGCAGGCGTGGCATCGCCGTCTGTCTCTTCGGCCTCCTGGGGTCACAAGCCTTCCTTCGGCCCTTCCTGCCTTGTTTCACACTGATGGGTTTTCCCTTTTTTTGGAAATGCTTTACAGGCTAAGGAATCCCACTCCGGGAATCTCGGAGCACACCGGCCTGCTCGAGGCTGCACGTGGGATGAAAACGCCCGTGTGAGGTCCCCTCGCGCAGGCCGGGTCCCACCAGATCCCGAGCGTCCCGTCAGGGCCTGGCTCGGCCCCGCCAGGGTGCCCCGGCCTCACGGTGGCTGCCAGGTGGGTAACTGGCAGCGTCGCTAGCGCATGGGCATTTTTGACGAGGCGCGGTCGATGAGCCTCTGTCTGCCGTGCTCACACGGATGTGACAGCTCGGCCGCAGCTGCAGCGGGAACCCGAGTCCGCTAGAGGGTCATGCAGTCCTCACAGCCGCGCGCAGGGATGCGGCTCGGGCAAGAGCCTTCAGGCGACCCGAACCTTCCCCTGTGACGAACGGCTAGCAAGTTAAACCTTTAACTTGACACCAACTCTGACCACTTGCAGATAGCGCGGCTGAGAGTTGAAAAGCAAAGATTACGAGTAAAGGTCACGCACGAGGCAAAGGACTAAGGAAATGAGGGTTGAAAGGAAAGCGCGTGTTCAGCCTCGAGGTAAGCACAGGTCGTCCGCCTGCTAGAAAGCTGGTTCCTGGCGTCACCCAGATTCTCACCGCCGTGGGGTCGGGGAAGGTGGGGGGGTCTCGTGCCATGTTTACCCACAGTCAGGTTTGGAAGGAAAAGAGTTAAGGAACTGGTTTTGTCCTAGAGCCCAGAGGGCTCTCTGACCCAGTCGCCCACCCCGGGGTTTCCATCGGCAGGGTCCTTTACCCCCACACACGTGGGTTTTGTAGATTGTGGGAAGTGTCAGACAGGCTGGAGATGGGGGTTCCAGCCTGTCTTCCCAGCACTCAGGAGGCTGAGGCAGGAGGATCACCATGAGTTTAAGGCCAGCCTGGGCTACACACTGAGAAGTGTCCGACAGCTCTTTGTGGCCCTTCTGTAGGAACTATTTTTTTAGCATCCAGGTTAATGCCTTTCGACAGTCTTCCTGCTCTCTCCATTCCCATCTCTCTGCAGTTATTTCCAGTCTCAAGAATGCAGCAACCATCAGTGCTTGTCCCGGGCACTGAGTCCCGCGGCTCTTCGCCATGAGTCGAGCGCGTCCGTGACTCGGGGCACTTGTCCGCACAGCTTCTCAGCCGCCCCTTCAGCTGTGTCTGCGCCTCCCCGTGCTCCTGTTCTGTGCAAAGCACAGGCGCGCAAAGACACAGGGCAGAGCACGTGGCTCTGTAAACAAAGTTATCGCCTCCTGTTGTGTCATTCACGCACCGAGCACTTTCCGAGCATCCGCCAGGTGCTGGGGGCTGTTCACAGCCCTCGGGGTGGGCATGGGAACTGAGGCCCCAGGCGGCGTTTCCACACCAGCGGGCATCAGGCAATAAACAGTGCGTGAAGACGGGAAGGTGAGGTTGCAGGGGGAGAAGAGCCCAGGGTTCAAGCCAAGCAGCCGTGTGAACACCAGGGTGGGGGGCGGCAGGCGCTCCCTGGTCTGCCCTCTGCCGTCTTCCTGCCGCTGGCCGCGGGCGTGCATTCCGCTGCTCTGTGCAAACTGCCTGACTCTGCCTCTCCCCTCGGGCTGAATCAGCGTGAATTGGGGTGCGGTTGCCGTGGGGCACCAGGACTCGCTGCCGGCCGGCTGTGCAGAGCCCAGGTTACAGGCACTCCCAGGGACAAGACAGGACAGTGACGGGCAGCCCTGGCTCAAGGCACCCACAGGTCCTCTGAAGCCTCTGAGACGTTACTTCCTGAAGGAGACAACTCATTTGTTCAAGGGGAGGCTGTAGGGCGCTCTATGTTCAACCCAGCTCTTGTTTGGCGAAGCACGGGGAGTAGGGGACAGGCCGAGAGGCCCGCCACCTTGCGTACCCTCTGGGTGTCCCATGGCAGTGCCGTGTCATGGACGCAGCTGACTATCTGTAGCTCTCAGGGTAAGTACCATTCCCGGCGTGTCTGCCCCTAGAACTGGGCCATATGTGAGACTCTGCTACTAATCTTTCAAAACCAAAATGGAACAGACTGAAATCATGAATCCAAACAGTGCACCCAGGTGCGAGCCAGGCGCAAGAGGTGGGCCAGCTCTGTCTGTCAGAGCTCCGCCGGTGGGAGCTTCGCAGCCACCTCCCAGGGGCTCCCCGCGGCGTCAGCCAGGTAGACGCCTCTCGTCGAGGTGGCCAGGAGCAGTTCACTCCTTGCGCCACGGAGACTGCACACACCGTCCCCAGAGGGTCCGCTCTCCCCAACTGACCTGCGGCTCCAGCCTGGGGCCTGGGCTCAGGGCGGGAGTCTCAGGCGTCAGCCAGCTTCGGGCACACCGGCTGTCCCGGGCTTGAAGTGTGGGGCTCCCTGTGACTGCCCCCAGTCGCTGGACCCCAGCCAGAACCCTCTGCGGCTTCTGGTTTCCAGTCTGCAGCCCTGGGTGGGTGCTGGCCGGAGGACCCTGATGCCCACCCGCCTTCCTCCTTTCCTCGGTGCTCAGCCCCTGGTCCTGGGGATGGCAGAGGCTCAGTGCGAGGGTTGGTAAACAGCCTCTGACATAGTCACAGCCAAGGTGGCCCCTGGAGACCGCAGAGTGAGGCCAGACGGCCAGACTTCCTGACTTCAACGTCTTGTGCACTTCCGGGTTTAGAGAGAGAAAGTCAAGAAGCCAAATCCACTCAGAGATTTTATCACAGTAAAACACAGACATGCAGGGGAGTCCTGAGCCCACCTGCATGGCCCCCATTTAGAACATTAGAAGATCCCTAAGCCAAGAAAGCATAAAACTGTCCAGGCCTGGGCGTCCTGTGGCTGCTGGTGACCTTTCCCAGTGAGGGCGGAGGCAGCCTCGCACCGTCCCCGTGTGCCTCCCCGTCCCAAGCCCCGGCTCCAGCCACGGCCTGGCAGTGTGGGTCACTTCCTCCCGTGGTCCCCAGCCCCAACACAGCCTCCTCACCGCGAGGGAAAAAGACCACAAAGAAGGAAAACTAAGTACTCTTTCGCCGTGAGACAGGCCTGCTTTTGTGCTTTGTGTCTCCTTTTGTAGTGTGAAAGTAACTGGAAAGGTAAAAGTAAAAGCCTGAAGATCGCAGGACGTGAACCGTGGAGCAGGCAGCATCCGTACCCCACGGGCTGCACGGCCGTCACCGGCCCCAGGGAGACCCGGTCCCTGGTGATCACACACGTCCATCAGCCGGTGGCCGCCCCCGTGGGCTGGCGTGGAACGGCATCTCCAGAGGGGCATGGGGCCGGTGTCCTGCAGTCAGAGCCCGCGGTGCGGGACAGGAGAGGCAGAGCTGGCCTGCAGGGATGGGTTTTAGTCTCAGATGCCGGCACAGAGCCGCAAGATGTTTGCTATAGTTTTCTAGACACCGCCAGCAAAGGCTTCAGCCATGCCGGCGGGTGAAATGTTCAGGTGGCACAGGTGAGGGCAGCTGGGCTGCTGGGCAGAAGTGTCATTCCCTGTAGCAGAGAGGGGCACGGGCCGGCGTGTGCGGCGTTTCATGCCCAGGCCGGCATCTCCTGAGCTCAGTGTGTATGTCAGGCAAGGCTTCAGTACAGATTAAAATGAAATGCCAAGTCCTTTCCCCTTTGGCTGCTGGTGTCTGGGAACAAGGGGGGTGTTTTGATGAGCGTCTCTCATGGGCACGCACACCCTGGAGATTTGGACCCAGCCGCCGGACTCAGACCCGTGGGGCTGTGTGCCCAGCAGGGGAGGGAAAGAATGTGTTAGAATCCCTTCCCGTTGGGCCTGATCTGTAATACCATACGCTGGAAGTGAATCGGAACAAAATCAGGACGCCCAGAGCAAAGCCTGGCCCTGGACAGCCGAGCCAGGTCCCCGGAGAGGAGGTCTCCACGGACAGGGACTGCCAGTCGCCACCTCACCCTGCCCACTGCCTGTTCCTTTCCCGTTCAGAACAGGATATTTCCCCGGAAAATACCGCCTCATTTTGCACTTGTGCAGGTAACACTTAACACTCCCCTGGGAGGGACGGGGACAGGTCTCTGTGCGTCAGGCACCGGGTTTATGCTGGCTCGCCCTGCTTGGTCACACTGTGGCGGGGAAAATAGCCTCCGACCTGTTAGGTGTCAGAGGTGCTGAGTTCGTGGCCCCACAGCATGGAGGAGTGAAATCTTACACTAAAAGGGGAAGTCAGGTGAGTTTTACTAGGTAGGCGCAGGCAGAGGAAGGATGGCTCCTGGGTAGCTAGCCGGGCCCCAAAGAGGTGGCCGTCGGAAGGCATAATTTGTACAGCCAAGTCCCAGTGCAGGCCCAGCGAGCATCAAACTACCACCAACCCACAGCCGCAGGTCCAGGCCACCAGCTAGTGCCGCTCGGAGGGGCAGGTGAGCCATGCAGCAGGGCACCCGGGGAGAACAAACACACTGCGGGCGGGACTGTGGCTCCATGCGCTTCACCACCTGTGCGCCGGACGCCGTCGGGGCCCACGCATGAGCCTGGCATGGGACTCGCAGTGTGACCTCCCGCTGCTGCCGCACTCGAGGGAGGCGCAGGCCCGGCTGCTGTGTCTCCATCTCGAGGCCTGGCTCTCTTCAGAGGTACCACCAGCCACGGCCTTGCCACCTCGTCTTCTGCACTGGCTTCCTCGCCGTCTGAGATGACAGCGCGCAGCCTGTGGACACCGGGGTTCATGTGGATTTTGTCAGTTCATTTGCAAATCACCCGTTACCAGAGCTTATAGTATGAACCCAGCTTTGCTGGACGTTGAGTCCGAAGGAATTTTGTGCAGAATTCTCAGAACAGATGAAAGCATTCTCTCCTAGGAAGCACCATGACCATCGCGAGGACACGGGGCCAACCTGGTGTCCCAGACGCCGCTGTCCTCATGTCTGCCTCACACTGGCTCCACCCACCGCAAGGACTCTGAGCCACCAGGGCCGGCACGACAGAGCAAGCAGCCCGGCTATGACAACGCTGCCCCAGCCCCCACTGTCTTACCAGTGCTTACTTTTCAGAAAACTTGCGGCTACAACTCAGAAATTGAGCCTCCTTAGAGGAAATAATTCCGCCAGTCAGGAGAGGAAGTGGTCTTGTTACACTTGTCCCGCACGCTGAGTTCCTGGCAGCTCCATTTTCAACCTTGCGCCCAGGTCAATAATCAGTCTCCAAGCAGAGAACATAAAACGCACTCTCCTCTCAGCCACTGGCGTCGCTGCGGCTTCAAGGCCACCCGAGGCCGTGGGTTTCTCCGTGGGAAGCTCGTGCCCTCCATAGCGAAGGCCCTGGTGAAAGGCTCCCTCACAGGCCCGGAGGCACACAGCCAGCCTCCGGCCTCCCTGTCACTGGGGGCCGAGTGGGCCTCCCTGTCCCGCCCCAAACCAGGGTGACGGCGCCGTCTCCCCAGGGGCTGAAGGGCCTCGAGGGGCCCAGCTCACAGGAGGGTCCGGGAGCTGCTGCCCGGCCCAGCGCCCACATCCCGCTCGGCCTCCAGGCTCTGTGACAAGTGTCCAGCGCTGGGAAGGGCAGGAGCTCAGAACCCCACGGGGCGGGGCGAGCCCCTCCACGCAGCCTCGAAACCCGAATCAGGACGCAGCCGCGCCGAGCAGAGACCCCGGAAGGCGCCTCCGGCTCACCGGTCGCAGACTCTCTGGGGTCGGCTCCCCCGGCCGAGTGTCCACCAGTGAAGCTCAACCCCGAAGAGCTCTTCGCAGAGGCGGACTCGCCAGGCTGGCTGGAGGAGCAGCGAGGCCGAGGGAGCCTGTCCCAGCCCGGGCCCGTCTGCAGAGCGTCACCCCGGCCTCTGCTCCTGGGACGCAGGGCAGAGGCTCCTGCGAGTGCACGCCCAGGCTGGCTGTGGTGCCCACCCACCATGGAGCAGTGGGCTGTCGGGCACCAGCCCGAAGGGAGGTTGGCAAGCCTCTGGGTGTGTTGCGCCCGTCTGTGCCAGCAGCGGAGGGGGCTGCGGGGTCTGCTGGACTGGCTGGCCCCACAGCGTGGCTCCAGCGGCAGGGGGACTCAGAGGCGGTGCAGGTGCAGGGCCTGGGGGTCGGCCAGGCAGGTGTCTGCCAACTGAGAAGGCATGACTGCAGCAGGGTGCACGGCTGCATCCCAGCTCCCCGCACCCGTGGGTGGCACCCCGCCTGATGTCAGTGGGTGAGGGTGCCCACATGGCGGGGCTGGGGCTGTGCGTGCAGCTCCCAGTGTCCGCAGACTGCCCCCGCTCCTCCTTCTGCCACCACGTTCTGGGCTTTCCTCCGGTGCCTCACACAGGGCCTTGCTTCCTCCTGACCTCTGGTATCCAGCAGAACCACTTCTCAGGACATCGTGGGCACCGCTGGCATGACAGGCCCGGGCCCGGGGCGCGTGGCCCAGTGCACAGCCCTCTGCAGCTCCGGGCGAGGCCAGCCCAGCGGGGCCCACTGAGGCCCGGGCACCTGCGGCTGAGCTGCCGGCCGCCCTCGAGAGCATGGGGACAGCGGCTTGCGGCTACTCCAGCGGCTCGCTCCGCTTACCACAAGACCTCTCCGCGGCCCTCCACCCAGCCCCGCCGCCTCCCCAGCACGTCCCACAGACCACGGGGTGCTCCCTGCGCCCTGGACCCGTGTCCCGTCCGCCAGCCTCCACCCACCGGAGTGCGGGAGGTAACAGCATCGGCTATAAAGCAAAGCTGCTCCGGGAAGAGTGAACAGTGCTTCCCACGCCCGCGTGGCCTCCAACCGGGGTCTCACGGGGTGGCCAGGCTGCCCCTGGAGAGCTTGCTTTGGGCTCCACTGCCTCAGTTTACCCCCTGCAAACGGGAGCAGTCACGGCCCATGCCCATCTCCTCGAGATCGTCTCACTGCCTCTGAAGGGCGGGAAACAAGTCCGGCCGTCTGCAGCTTCGGCGACGCCTTGACGGGGCGCTGTCCTCTCGGCCCTGCCCGCAGCCCCTGCACCCTGGCCCGCACCTCCAGGAAGGAGGCACAGCTCGGACACCAGGCAGTGTGGAGCTCAGGGCTCCATCCGAAGAACTGGCACTGCTTTCTCCGTCATTGCTGTGCGTACGGGGCGGAGGGGCTGGGGTGTCGTGCGCCCTGAGCAAGGACCCCGGGCGCCCTCTCTGCCTGGCCCCAAGGATCCACGTACTGCAGCTGGCCTCCGTCTAGTCTTGCCAAGCGAGTTAGACCTCGTGTGATGGAGACCCACACACACCCGTGTCTACAGCAGAACAACTCGTGACAGCTAAGTCCTGGGAGCAACCCGGACGTCCGTCAGCAGGCGAATACACACAGAACACGGTGCTCACACGCCTGGAGTGCCCCCGAGCTGTAAAGAAGGACACGCTCGAGTCATTTGGAGGAAAACAGTGCATCATGTGAAGTAAGTCTCTCACATGAGGAACCCAAATTATAAAGAACAAATTAAAAGGACCCGAGATTTAGCTCAGTGGTCCAAGCACCTGCCTAGCAAGCTCAAGGTCCTGAGTTCGATCCCAGTAACCACCTACAACAATACCAGGCATGGTGACTCACACCCACCAGCAAACAGCACCACATACCACAGTCCCAGGTGTGGTGGCTCACGCCTGTCATCCCAGCACTCGGGAGGCAGAGGCAGGAGGATTGCTGAATTCAAGAATAGCCTGGGCTCCATAGTGAGCTCCAGGCCAGGCTGAACTGCAAAGCAAAACCCTGTCTCAAGGAAAAAAAGAACAAAGAACAAAATAAAATTAGAGGATGAGAAACAGAGAGATGGATCTTTTCCCAAAGGGCAAGGGGCTCACGAGATTGGAGGAAGGTGGGAGTTGCCCGTCCCAGCCCCCACGGGGAGAGCGAGTACGTATCACAAAGGCTGACTGATAAGAAGAGGCCTCCTCGCCTGAGGAAGCAGCTCAGCGACCAGACATGCCTGCTGGGACCGTCCAGCTTCGGAGAGACCGCGCAGCCCCCCGGCCCCGCCGAGAATGGGTCAGGTCAGCGGCCGCCGAGGCTGCTTCTGCTGTGCCCGAGGCCCCGCCTGCTCCGAGGGTGCCCTGGAGAGGGCCGGGCTCTGGGAGCTCCTCACACAGCGAAGAGCAGGCTGGACCTGTGCCCGCGCCAGCCGAGGCGGCGGCTCCCTGCCACCGCAGCTGGGTGCTCGCGTGGGAGGCCTGCCATGGGGCCAAAGGGTGCTTGTCCCGCTGTCACAGCAGGGACCCCGAGGCTCGGCGGGTACTCCCTCCCCGGGCAGGGCTGGGCCTCCTGCGGTGCTGCTCACAACATGGTTGTTTCGTGTCCTGTCCACAGAGCTGTGGCACCTGCCTCCTTCCGCGGCTCGGGCTGTGTCCGAGGCATCCCTTCCTCAGCTACACCTGGAGTGGCACCCTGTGCCCTGGGCACCTCCCGCTCCACTCCCCCGGGACGTGTCCGAACAGCGCCTCCGCCCTCCGCCCTCCGCCCCCGTCACAGGAACTCCACCCCAGCCAGTTCTGAAGGCAGCTTCCCCCTCGGCACTCGGGCCAGGATTGCCGAGGACCCACAGCTCCGCCGGCCCGTGTCCCCCTCGGGGCCCCGCCCTGCCTGGACTGACGTGGGGAAGGCCGGGTCAGCGTCTCCGCCCCAGGAGCGGGTGCAGCGTGGCCACGGGCTCTCTGGGCCTCGCTGGGGCTTCCCCGAGCAGTGACCTGCCGGCCTGAAATCAGCACCGCGAGTCAGCAGTGTGGACGGGAGGGTGTGGCCCGTTCCCCCTCGAAGGAGCCCAGGTGCCGGAGAAGTGATGCCCCCAGGCCGGGCTCCCCTTCCTATTACGTGTCGCCCCACAAGGGTTTTCTTCCTCCAATGTGGCATTTGTTGCTGGATTTAGAAAAACACAATTTCTTGTGAGAAATACTGGAGAGAAGAGAATGCGGGCATGCTGGGCGAGAGCCCAGAGAGCCTGGCACAGGCGTGGGATGTGCCACTCGGCTCCCTCATGGGAACTGTGGAGAGAACGAGGGACTTCTGAAAAGAAACCTCGTTCTCTGCAGATCCCCAGAGATGCCCAGGGCCAGTGGGATCTCAAACAGCCGCCCCTTGTCTGACCACGAAGGTGTGACGCCACCTGGGCGGGTGACCCTGCATGAGCCTCAGGCCCACGGGCAGGCCGCCTCGGGGGCTGGCCAGGACCCTGTGTCCAAGGGAAGATGGGGCCCGGGGGTCCAGATCATTTGTGAGCAGGTATTTGTGTTCCTTCCGTCGTCCTGGGCTTGCAGGAGAAGGGGAGTTTTCAGCAAAGTCCCCGCTCCCGAGGTGCGGAGGGCCCTGCCTGTGCCGAAGCGTGTCGCTCTCCAGGGTCCAGGCAGCAGGAAACCTGCTTTCTCCTGGATCTTGTAAGAGCTCTCGAGGAAGTCGCTTCTTTGGAGCTGTCCAGGTACTGAGTTTCTTTAAAGCAAGGTTTTTCCTGCTTGTGGCCTGGTTCTCAAAATAGTAATAAGCATCATTCAGGAACAGCAAGGGGGGCTGACTGCCTCCCAGAGCCCTCAGAGCCCGGGTCCTCGCCACGGCTGGAATGTGTGTAGGATTCTCGCTTCCTGTTTCCTGCCCTCTCCTCCCCGTCAAACCTGGTAACGGAAACAACCCCCGGTTTAAGAAAAAAAGGAATAAAAATTCATCCACTTTCAAGCATTTTCAAATTTGATAAAGAATTAGGCAAGGTGGTACATGCCAGTAATCCCAGCACCTCTGGGAGGCTGAGGCAGGGGGATCAAAATTTCAAGCTCAGCCAGGGCAACTTAGTGAGACGCTGTCTCAAAATAAGCTGGAGATGTAGCTCAGTGAGAAGGCCCTGGGTTCCATCCCCTGCACCGCAAAGAAAGAAAAAGAAAAGCAGAGTTCTAAGAGCAGCGTCTTAGGAAACCTCTTCCATTGTGTAAGATCGGCACGTTTAAGTCCTTTTGGTGGAGAAACAAGCACTTCTACGCTCAGACAGGCGGCGGGTGCAGAGGAACAGCTCCCTGGAGCCGGCTCTGACTTGGCTGAAACATAGAGCAGGAGAAAAGCCTCCGCGGCAGTACTGCGCGCACACTGTGGGAAAGGAGCGCTCAAGGCCCGTCCCGGGGACGCTCGCAGGGCGAAGCGAACTTTCTGACAGCGAATCCCGCACTAGGAAAAGCCGTGCGGGCCTAGAGCCACCCTGTGGACCCCTGACGTGCCCTCAGCCCAGGAGCTGGAGTCAGGCGCGCAGAGCATCCTGGAGAGCCGCCGCCAGCCCATCTGTCTGTCCGCTGTCCAGCTGTCCGTCCGCTGTCCGTCCGGGGGTGAGTCCCAGACAGGACCCCAGCTGGATGGAAATGCAAGGGAAGCGAAAGCTCCCTCGACCCATAAGCACAGTCTGGAGGTGTTGGTGCTCCCCTGGGAAACAGCAGCTCTCAAGACCCGGATGGAGGATGGACCGACTCCTCTCCCTATTGCTCCTGCCAAGCTGACACCGGGCAGAGCTTGCGGGGAATCGTGGGGGCCGGCGAGCGAGGTCCGCTGGGCTCTCACAGCTCCAGCCCTTGCAGCCAATGGGCAGGAAGCACTGAAAACCGGTTCTGTTGCAGACTGGACCCCAGGAGCTCCAGGGTTTCTACAGCAAAGGACCTTTCTGCCCTAGGCCTCCCTCAGCGATGGAGTTAGGGGTCACCAGAGTGATAAAGGGGAAGTGCTGCAGGAGGCGGGGCTGTAACGGGAACTACCTGGTGGGGAGGAGCCTGGGCCAGAGAGCCGCACTTCTGCTGTGTAGCTGCGGCCATTGTCATTTCCAAGCTGCTTCCCTCAGTGGAAGTGGTAACAATAGCGCGTCGCCTCACGCAGTAGGAGGAAGGAGCTGGCCGGTGTGGAGGGGACGCTGGGGACACAGTAAGTGTCCAGCTAATGGCGTATTAGAAGGCCCGGCAGGACCAGCCAACATGGAGCCAAAGCGTGGTCAGGGAGCCATGGCCCGTGGCCCAAGGGACACAGCGCCTGCTTGTAGCAGACTCTTCACACCCAGCCAGAAACCGTGTCTGATACAAAGAGGCTTCGTCTTTCGAGGTGACCGGAAAGATAGCGCTCACCTTGGCCGCATATTCATCTCCACCCGCCTGTGCCCGTTCCAAATCTGTCCGCCCGCTGTCACCTAAAACCCCTGTCTCCGTCTCAGCAGAGTAGAGATGAGAAAACACGAGAAGCCACGTGGAGCAGGGCCGTGCGAGCAGGCGCCAGCCACGCGTCCCCTCCCTCTTCCCCGCTCTGTCCTGGTCTCCTCCATCACTTGAGTGGATTCCAAACGTTGACCTGGGGCTGAGGATTTAGCTCAGTGGTTCCACCACCTGCCTCAAAAGCTCAGGGTTCCGAGTTCGATCACTGGTACCCCCAAAACAAGACAAAATGTTGAATTTTTGTGGTCATTCTGACTTTGGGGAAGAGCCAGAGCCACAGTGTCAGACATCCCTGGCGAGTGAGCTGGACGAGGACACGGTGTTGTGTTTTACGCGCTGCCTCTGGGCTGGATGGCGTTCAGCAGCACAGTCACCTTTTCTGGTCACACCTCGTAAGACTCACACGACAGAGGCTGCAGAGCTGCGGCAGAGAGCAGCAGGAACATGGGAGAGGCGGGAGCTGGGGGAGCGGCCCGAGGGGTCACTGCAGTCATCCCTCACTGCGGAGAAGTTTAACCATTCACCACAGGTGCCCCGGGCACCCCCTGCATCGCGCGAAGCCGGGGAGTGCCGCCCGTGCCCAGGCCCACGCTGGAAGCCAGGCCGCGTGCTGGTAGTTCCCTCCACGTCCCGCTCCCTCCTAGGCTGTGGGGTCCTGAGGCCGGCTCGAGACCAGGACAGGGAGGCCCTGGGGGTGTTTTCTGTGTCCCGGAAGCAGCCAGGCGCCTCCCCTGTTCAATCCTCACCATGCCCATGTGGTGCAGACCGAGTCCCCCATTTTTAAAGCAAGAACCATAAAAGCCTCAAAGGTTCAGTACCTTGTCCCCAATCTCGGAGCAGCAGCCTGGGGGCCTCATGACAGGCCCTGTGCCCACTCTGGGGTGCCTGCTTACCCACCAAAGGCTGCTGGAGCATCACCAAGGCCAGAGGTGGGTCAGAAAGTGAGACAGGACTTCCTGCAGGCAGATTTCCATAACCAGCAGACAAGAGTGTGCAGCGCACACCTAAGACCAGAGCAGACGTGCCCGTGTGCACTTTTAGCACGCACGGGGCACGTGTCTGTAGGAAGCTGCGGTGACCCACTTCCCAGTCTTTGGAAGAAGGACTTGATTTCCTGGGGCCCTGACTGGATGGAATCCGTGCAGCGGGGCCATGGCTGTGCCCATTGTACACATGAGCAAAGTGCACCCACAGGGGTAAATCGCAACGTATATTTGAAGCCACAGAGGTAGAAAGTAGCCAATTGGTCCCTCTGGGATTCGAATGTACACAGATCTGGGCCTGAGCCCCGTGGGCCGTGGCTATGCTGCGTGGCTGGGGATTCGCTCCTGCTGTCCGCTGGAAGCTTACCAGAGGCAGTCCCGGAAGGGTCTGCGTATTCATTCCACTAGACACTTTTGTTCTGCTCTGTTCTGAGATGGGATCTCTCTTGTGTGCCGCGAGCTCACAGTGATCCTCCTGCCTCAGCCTCCCAAGCACTGGGATCATAATAGTGCACCACCATGTTCAGCTCCACGGGAGCGTAAAGAGGAGGGCAGTGGAGAGGAGTGCCCTGCGCTGCCCGTCGGCTTCATCAGCCCTCGTGTGTGAGACCGTGGGAAGCGCCTCACAGCTGAGCTCCACTGTGTCAACGGTGGGTGGGGCCATCGGACGAGAGCCCCCCCACCCCGATCAACCTTGCCCAGAAAGCATGGGCACTGGCAGGTGTCCAAACCCTGCAGTTGACTCTCAGACCATTTGATTGCAACCATATTGCCAATAAAAGGAGAAGAAGAGAAAAAGGAAAGGGCAGGTGCCAGAGGAAGAGAAAGGTCGTGGCAAAAACCTTAGATGCACTTTTTCCACCATGGCGTTGGCCAGACAGGGCCACCAGGCGGATACAACAGGATTAGCAAAATTGCTCTGTGAGACATCGCCACAGCGTGATGTGTGCGACAGCAGCGGCATTTGGCAGGATTAACTGCCAGGGATAGAGATGTAGCAGGCAAGGGGCTGAATTAATGGACTGGCATGACCGACGGCAGGGAATCTACTTGCATGCGATGTTGACTGTGCTAATAAACGCTGGGTGGGGTTCCTGGGCCAGGCAGCCTCTCTGCCGGGAGCTTTTATTTAAAAGCCCACCTGGGAGGCTTCTGCCCAGACAGGCAGAAGCAGCAGGCTCTGCAGGCTGCCTCCTGGGCTGTGTTTGCCTCGGCGGCAGCGACCAGCAATGGTGCAAGAGCTTCACCGGCCGCAGACGACCCTCATTGCGAGGTCACTTCTTGCCTGTGAAAAGGCGCTACCGAAGAGACTAAGGCCCAGCACACTCCGGAAAACACCTCCGTGGAGTGGGGGTTCTTTGGCCTGATTTGTGCATTCTGATTCCTTGAAACTCTGGGTAAGCGAGCAAGATGCCCAGACGGATTTCAGGAGGCGCTGCCTGTGGCCCCCGCCCACCCTGCCAGGGTTACCATGGCAGCCGCAGAGGTGGGGGGGGCACAGCCGAGACCCTGGCTGCACAGTGGTGCTGGTTGGGCAGCATCCGAGATGACAGCCGGGGCGGGGGGCACCCACCAGGCGCTGCAGTGGACAGTGGGCATCTCCGCAAGCCCTCTGGGGCTCGGCTCGTCCACCCTCTCCTGACCACCTTCACCAGCAGCTGCACGGAAGTGTGAACTCCTGCCACACAGACTGGACGTCCTCGCACCCACACCCAGGGAGCCCCGAGCCAAGCTTCACACTGCAAGCAGAGACCGCCAGATGGGCATATACCCGCCTGCCACGCGCCCACGCCAGCCCCCACTGTGCTGAGGGGCTTCGGCGTGAACACAGCCCGAGGTGCAGCATGGCACTTCAGTACCCAGGGCATCAGAATGCCCGCTGCGTGGGGTCTTGGGTTGGGGTGCAGCCCTGCTGCCCCATCTCACCCTGCAGCCATCCGAGCCGGGGTCTGCGGCCTGTGGTGAGCCTGGGGGTGGTGGGGGAGGAACTGCACCCCCATTTCCATCCCACTCATTTCTCCTGGACCTCTCCCGGCATGGGCTGGGTCACAGCCGTGTGCCGCCCACCGCGGTGCCCGATGTGTGGCTGGGCAAAGCGGCTCCGAGTGAGCTGGTGCAGAAGGACAGTGCCGCATGGGTGACACCCAGAGCTCGGCTCCGGGGACAGAGGCTGCAGGACGTCGGGAATGGAGCCGGTGGCCCTGCGTCCCCGCGGTGCTGGGGTGGCTGTGGCCCTAAGCTGACAGCAGTGAGTGTGGAGGCCCCGGCCGGTGTAAGGTGTCCCAGCGGGCCCTTGCCCACCCAGGAGGCACCCACCCTCTGGCTCTGTGTCCCAGCCCGGCGCCAGAGCCGGGGGTGGCAGTGGGAATGCCCTGGGCATTGCGGGACCCCTGGACGTGGGTCTGGTTCTGAGTGTGGTGCGAAGCCAGAGCAGGCTCACACGGTCCGTGACACAGTGGGTCACGGCTGTGCGGAGAATGAGTTGCAGGGCACAGGCCGGGTGCTTCACGGCCTGTGTAGATGAGCGGTGGGCAGGCTGGGGATGTGGAGGAAAGGAAGTGCTGAAGCACAAGGTGGAGGGACTCTCCAGACAGGTTGGCTACGCCCGTAGGACAGCAGGAGCCCACACTGCCCGTCACGGTGCCCACGGCCCCAGAGCGGCACCGCTTCTGCACGGAGTGAGGGCTGCCCATGTAGAGGAGCCGTGAATGCCAACCTGCCATGTGGGTTGGCATTTCCTGTCTCCACCACCTGCAGCGTCATCCCAGGCCACCGGCTCCGTGATGGCTTCATCCTCGGGGTCGCTGTCTCCTCAGATGAAGGGGCTAACAGTGGCAGAAGAGAGCACCAAAGATCTGTGGAGCCCGGACGCCACGCTCCAGCAGGAGGGCACCCGAGGCCCTGCAGAGCCAGGAGGCTTTGCCATGTCGAAGGGGTCAGGAGCAAAGGAAGGCGGTGCCAGAGTGCGGACAGCTGTGCACAGAGGGAATCGCCAGCTCCTCTCCTGCGGGGGCTGGGGACCTGGGAGGTGCCAAGACTCCAGGAAACGAACGCCAGTGACCGACCCACCCGTCAGTGGGCGACGGACCAAACAGGCTCTTCTCGAAAGGCGAGGCACAGACGGTGGCAATTCATCTGAGTTGCTGCTCAGAATCTTCCGCCACTCAAAGCACCCTGGGCCTCTCCACCTCCCAGCCGATCGGCCACCCCGAGGAGCCCAGACCACAGTGAGCGCAGGTGAGGCTGTGGGTGCCCTCCACGCTGCGGGGAGGGTGGGCCCAGTGCGCCGCCGGGGAGATCCGTACAAGGCATGCCCTCCGTGGAGCCGGCTCTACGCTCCGGGTCGCTGAGGCGTCCGAGTCAGCTGCCCCGACCCTGCGCACCCGTGTGCGAGGAGCACACGGCGGAGAGAGCAAGACTCACAGCACGCGGGCCCGGCAGCCTCCCGTGCGAAGCCAAAGAGCAGATGCACAAGGTTGGATGTCGTGTTTTATCTTAGATTTTTGTTAAATCTAAAAATAAAAGGATGGGTGAGTAGAAGGTGGACTTGGAGATGAGGACAAACGGGGATAGGAGAGAGGACTGGAGGAGGGGAACGCGGACGCGCAGAGCGGGCTGCTGTGTGCCTGTGCGAGTGCGCGAAGCGAACCCGCCCTCGGGAGGACGCCGCGGGCTGGGCAGGGGTACGGGCAGGACCCGGGCTGTCTGGGGCCAGTGGGGCCCAGGGCAGAGCGCCAGCCCCGGCGAGAGACGTGCGGGGAAGACCCCCCCGGCCTCTGTTCTCCCAAGGGACCCGCCGGGCCCTGAGCGCACCAGCCGGGCCACTGTGGCGTGCTTCAAGTGGCTCACGGAGCCGCTCCGTATCCCCAGGCAGCCTGGGAGCCTGGTGAGGGGCGTTGCTTGGCACAGACACCCCACGGGCCCCTCTGAAGGCGGAGAGCTGGGTGCTGGGAACGCGGTGCCGCGGCCAGTGCTGGTGTGGCGCTCAGAGCCCAAAGCAGAGGTGGGTGCTGGGAGTTGGTATCCAACTGTGCCGAGCAAGAGAGGGGCATCCTAGGTGGGAGGAGCCGCTTACATGACATCTGGGGGCAGGCGGGATGTTCAGAAAATAGACAGAGAGGTGCACATGCCCGTAATCCCCGCACTCAGGGGGCTGAGACAGGCGGGTCGGGCAAGTTCAAGGCCAGCCGGCCTCCAGGGCACGGGGACCTCGAAAAGCACCAGCTCCTCTGGCCTCTGCAGTTCCGGAGCGATGGCCGCCGCTTTGAGGGAACCTTTTCTTTTTCATCCCTTCGACCTACAGGGCCCTGGAAGGCTCTCGGTAGAACCAAGAAATGAACTTTGCCCTGTGGTTTCGTGGCATGATTTCAGCTAGGATTGATGAATGACTCCAAGTTCCTGCCTCCCCCAACCGTGGCAGGAACTTTGGCAGAACTTCCGCGCCTCATCCAGTACGAGGAACTTGCCAAGTTTGTGTCCTTAAAATAAAGTGGGTTCCAAGATGGGCGGCAAAAAAGTGGAAAATGTGATTTTTCTTGATTGGGTAACTAAGAACCACACTGTAGGCAGCGCCATTTGGGGCCAAAGAACTGTTCGTTTAAAGTGTTTATCGACACCTGGAAATAGGAATTAAACTTCAAATGCTATTTTCAAGGCACTTTACACTACAAAATTTCATCATGGTGACAAAATCCGAGCAGACACCAACAGGAGAGTTACAAAGTCATTTTGTGCTGGGTTCCCTTAGCAGAAACACTCAGTATCTCACTGCGGCGGGAGCTGGGGAAAGAAGAGCCCACACGTTAGCCTGTGGAAGGCCCCAGGCAGCTTCCGGGTTTCCGTGAGGCCACACGATTGCTCCCAGGTAACCTCAGCCTCCAGCTGGGGCCCCGCCACGCCTCCCGCTCTGTGGAGGGCTGACGGGGGAGCTGCTCTCCACGATGCGGTCCCGAGGGCACCTGACCCGCCTCGGCAGGCCTGGGGGCTCCTCCAGGGCCCAGGGCCTGGACAGGCTTAGAGCTGGAGGGCGCGACTCACCACGGTCCTCACTCAGGGCGTCCCGCCCAGAGACGGGCGAGCCGTCCCTGGTTTCTGTGTTTGGCGACAGAGCTGCCAGAGTCTCTGCCCTCCTCCGAGACAAACACCCACGAGGGAAAGTTCACCACGAAAGCTCCCACAGCAGGGCTACTCGACATGAAGGCTCGTGTTTCCCACAGAGGCCTGTGGACAGCAGACTGCTTTCCCCAGAGGAGCCCCAACACGTGGCCGTGTTTGAGTCCTAGGTCCCGGGCTCCTTGGGGCCGCTGACCCCTCCCCGTGACCCGTGTGAGGGGGAAGCCAGCCGCAAACAACAAAAAAGTTAATCTGTCTGGTGATGTCTTGGTCATCTTCCTGGGCCTGGGACGTAATACCTCAAGGCCCACAACTCCTAGAGGGGTTTCTCTGGCTCGCGGCTTCAGAAGGCTGCGTCCGTCCCTGACTGCCTGGCTTCAAGCCAGACGCCGCATGGCCGAGGGCCCAGTGGAGAAGAGCTCAGGGCAGCCGGGGAGCGGGAGGGAGGGGCCGGGCCCGCCACCCCTTCCACATCGCACCCGCCCCCACCTCCAGCCAGGCCCTCCTGGCAGCCCTGCTCCCTCTGGAAGGACCCCTGAGGAGCGCAGCGCCCCCATCCAGTCACCCCACACACGGAGACCCGGGGGCCATCTTAGCTGTGAACCGTAACGGGGACAGCAAGGGGCTGGCCGCGGGGTCCATCTGCAGCCTGGTCCTCCCGCTGCCGTGTTCTGTCCTCTCGCCTCCCCTCTTCCGCAGGAGCCCGCGGAGGGGACCCCAAGCCCACGGCCACCCCACATCCTCCCACACGGTGCGGCGGGGCAGCTGGTGTTGTGAATCAGGCCGCTGCCAATCAGAGAACGGCTACTTCCCAACACCAGGGTCTCTCCTCACCACAGCGGCCTGGAGGAAGCAGCCGGGCACCAGCCCCACAGAGTGCCATCACGGGACACCTCCCGGCAGGGCCCGGCGTGGCACCCGGCAGACGCAGGCACCCTGAGGCTCCGCCTAACCGCATGGACAGCTCCACTTGGAAGGGGGGCCGCGTTAGCTGCCCACAGCCCTGGGCAGGGCCCAGCGCCACCCAGCGCGTTCCCCTGGGTAGTGAGGGCCCGGTGGGGGCTTCACCGCGGTTCCAGGGCTGGCCTCGGGGCCGCCCTGTGAAGACTGCGCAGGGCCCGCTGTCCGCGTCCAGCGACACGTCTGCTTCCCAGCACCCAGGGCCCTGCCCCGCCCCTCCCACTGTGAGCAGGGGCCCTCCGTGGCCGTCCACGGGCACGCTCGCGCATGGATCCGGACGAAACCCGAGCATGAAGCTGTGCCCAGTGCGCCGCGGGTCTGGCCCTCCCTCCCTGCGTGCCTTCAAGTGTGCTGGCAGGGCTTCCTCCCCCAGGGCCCCGCAGAGCTCAGGCGCCCAGGCCCGCCAGGCCTGAGCGTGCTTATGCCCAGCCAGTCTTCCCAGTGGCACCTCACTTTTCAGAGTCTAGGCTGCTGTCCCTTCTGAGCCGCTCAGGACAGCGAGGACACCATCCTCGGAGGGGCAGAGGACGGAGTCCCAGGACGCCGCGGGGGACCCAGCTGTGGCCAGGGCTTCTGCTGCCGCCCCTGAGAAGCAAATGGGGGACAAGGCCGTGCGTGACGCAGGCAGCACCCAGGTCCACAGGCAGCCTGCGCGGCTCGTCTGCAGCCTCGGGAGCTGAGGCCCGCTTCTAAGGAGCAGCCTGCGGACAGCCGGCCCCGCCTGACTCCCCAGTAGGGTCCGGTGGGCTCTGCTGCCTCCCTCAGTGTGAGGCCCGGCCCAGAAAGCTCTCCCGCCGTCTCTGCACGCCTCACGGCCTCTGGGACTCTTCCAGCAGCGGCTGCCCCGCCTGCCGTGACAGCGTCCAGGCCGACGCCACAGCGCCCGCCGTGAGACAGGCAGACCGTGTGTGTCCGGGGCACAGTGGGCCGGCTGCTGCCCAGGACTGACAGCTCCCATCCCAAGCCTGTCTCTGCGGGGGCTTCTCAACCTGCACCCCAAGATGCAAACCTCATGCCGCACAGAAATGGAGCAGCCTGCACACCTTGGGGTGCCCCCAGCCATCCCCCCTTCCCCCCTCCATCTCCACAGGCCTCCTGACGCCACCCGGGGGCCTTTCCCTTGTGCTCTGGCCCCACCATGCTTGGCGGCCCCCTCCAGCGCCGGGTCGGGGACCTCGGCCTGTCCAGTTCCAGCCGGCACCGCTGTCTCACTTTGCCATTTCAAAGTGGATTCTGTTAGCCGAACCCACCAGTCCCATTGGCCAGCAGTTCTGGGGGGCGGGGACGGTCGGACACTCGGCCGGGCCCCCCACGCCCCGCCCAGCTCAGGGCCTGATGTCAGAGTCGCTCCAGGACCAGCCCAGGGATGGAGCAGCTCGCCGGGCAGTGTGTGTCCTTCAGGGCTGTCCGGTCTCCGGGGAGCCCTGTCTCTGCGCCTCCCGGGCTCCTCAGGCTTTGGAGAGTTCGCTCTGTCTGCACGCGGCCATCCCGTGGCCACCGCTGGCCCTGCCATTCAAACCCCGTCTATCCCTGACCCACTGCCGAGGACAGAGGGGAGCACGGTAGTCACCGGAGCTCGGGGACCGAGCCTGGCGCACGCCGCACTCCGACTCCGGCCTCTTGCTCTGGGTCCGTTTGCCCGAGGTGAGGCGCCAGCCTTGTCTCCAGCACCTCATCGCAGCACCTGGTTAACCGTCTCACAGCATTTAAAACGGGGTCACGGCTGCTCCCCGTCGCGTTAAGCTGCCGCGTCCCGCTGAGGTCCAGGTGTGCAGACAGATGTGTCACCTCAGAAATCATTTCCGGGAGCTGGGCCGGGAGAACAGCCCTGGGAGCCTTTTCCAGACCTGAGCTTCAGCCAGAGCCCAGGACCGGCCACACCTCTGACCACACCCGGCCTCAGTCTCCCCTCCTGCAAACCATGCCAGCACTTCCCTTCTGTGGGTTCGGTGCGGGCTGCCGCAGGAAGCGATTACCCAGTCGCCGCAGGGTCTCTGACTCCGCACAGGAAACCCAAGTTTAGATGCTCTGTTGTCCCTTCCACGGCTCCCACCCTCGCAGCTGGCCACATCCAAGGCAGTCAGGCTCCTGGCCCAGACAGCCACGGCCTTGTCCAGCTGGTCAGCCCCCTCTGATGGCCAGAGCTTCCAGGACAAGCCGAGTGGGACAGGAAGCGTCCTGAGTAACAAGGAGCATGCGACACCGCGCCCCGCCCCCGGCATCCGAGCGTTAGTCAGGGGAGACGCAGCAGCCGCAGCTAGCTGGAGGGCCTGAGGAGCGGGAGAACCACAAAAACGGAGGCAAAGACGGGGAAAGTGTCCGGCAGGGAGCAGTAAGGGGCATGGCAGTGAGCCCACCGTGCCTACTGTGGAAACTGGGGATTTACTGAAGGGTATAATCATTGGTTCAGAACTGACTTCCGCAAAGCTCCAGGTGTCCCGGGCTGTGAACGCCTGGCCCTTCCCATGTGCGCCTGGAATAAACACCCCGGAACCCTGGTTCCCTCGCGGGCGGCTCCAGGTAAGAGACGTCGTCTCCTGACACTGCTGGGATGTTGTTCTTCATAACTGATTGAATTCCAGCACGACAGAGGGCACGCTTTAAAGGCACTGTTTCTCACCATAGTGCTGTTTTAAGAAGCATCCGAGAGGTTTAGCGTCCTGCTCCACTGCCGGGCCGGGAGCCCCAGCAGGACAGGTCTAAGCCTGGCCCTCGGTCCCGCCTCGGTTTCCCCACTGCCTAGGTGGGCAGGTGGGGACGGAGAGGTCCACGGCCGCTCTGAGCACCTGTGTCCATCTGGCCCCCAGCAAGGTCCCTGCACCCGTCAGGAAGCCCGGACGCTGGCCGCTGTCTGGACTCGGCTGGAGCACGGCCGCCTCTCCCCTGTGCTGTTTTCTGTCGTGTCGGGTGGGGGCTCCCTCCGTGTCCCGTGCTGCCCCAGGCCTCTCCCCTCCTCCCAGCGGACGCGCGGGTGCTGCTGTGCAGGGCACGGCCGGGGACCTGGCTAACCCAGCCGCTGCCTCTGGGCAGGTACTGGTCCTAAATGAGTAATTCCTTTATTGTTCTTTGTTTTGTTTTTGTTTTTTCTTTTTTTAAGAAAAATACAGCAATTTGAGGCCAGAGTCCCTACGTCCTTTGTCTCACCTATCACAGGTAGGACCCCCAGGAACTCTGTGCACATTTTGCTAAACCTTAGGGAAAGCTTATGGCCCTGCAGAAGCTGAAGTACAACTTCTTGTTGGTTTTTAGTGGGTTTTGGAGGAAAGAACAAAAATCTGTTCTGTTATTGCCTTTGTCCCCTGTTATAGCCTCTATCTAGATGTCCCTCCAGAGACTCAGGCGCTCATAGTGGGACTTTGGAGAGCTTGCTGGATTATAGGTACGAGGTCACTGAATTAGTCCGATCGTCTTCATGGCTCTGGCTGTGGCTGAAGGTTTTACTGAAGAAGGAAGACCCACCTGGATGTGAGTGGCGCCAACCAATAGACTTGCAGCCTGGGTGGAATAAAAAGAGAAAGGAAGGGACCAGAGATTTAGCTCAGTGATTCAAGCACCTGCCTAGTAAGCGCAAAGTCCCTGGTTCAATCCCTGGTAACCACATACAACAATACTGGGCATGGTGACTTATGCCCACCAGCAATCAGTACCACACACCACAGTGCCAGGCGTGGTGGCTCACATCTGTCATCCCAGCACTTGGGAGGCAGAGGCGGGAGGATTGCTGAGCTCGAGGCCTGCCTGGGCTACATAGTGAGCTCAGGGCCAGCCTGGACTACAAAGCGAGACCCTGTCTCAAAAAAAAAAAAAAGTTAACCTCACAATTGGCTTCTTTATAGAAGTGAGTCTGGCCAAAGCCCATGTGCCAAAGTTAGAGTAACTCAAACCCAAACTCTTTTCCCGTAACTAAAACCTTCCTAACTAAGACAATGATCTACTTACAACCATACATTTTGTCTCATCTGCTCCTGGTCCCAGAATGCTCCACGATCTCTGCTTCCGTTAGTTTCCACAGAAACTGCACGACTGCTGTCCTCTCGCGCAATCCTACCCTCCGACGCGGCTCGCCTTTACCCCAGCTGATTACTGATAAAATTCAGCAGCTTGGACCAGCCAAAGCCTTTTGCTAAAGCCGCTCTGGCCATCATGGCACCCGCTTTCTCACGATCTTAGTTCTAGCTTCTAGTTGTTTCCTCAGGCTTGTGTCGTACAGTAAGCAGGAGTCTAGAGCTTCTGCAGAGATTTCCAGCAACATGTCAGAGGCTCTCGGTAGGAGCTGCTTCAGGCTGGAGAGCAGGACTGAGATGCAGAGGAGCCCGGAGCCGGGGACACTGCCGTCCAGCCCCGAGGGACGCCATGGCCTGCTCAGGAAGCTCCCCTGACAGCCAAGGAGGAGAGGAAACTGCCTCAGCCACCGCCCAGTTCTCTGTCTCCAGAGCCAGAGGTCCTCGGCTCCAGGAGGAAGACCGCGGGCCGGAGGCAGCAGGTAAGTACCCCAACCCGGGAGTCCACCCTGTGCCAGGCACATGGCCTGTGGCACCTCCCTGGTGCCTGGCCAGCTCTGGGGAAGGAAGCAGCACTGTCCTGTTTTCAGCTTCAGTCCCCTCCTTCCTGGGCGGCTCTGCCATGGGCAGCTTCCCCCCCCGAAGCGGCTGAGTGTGGAGTTTCCCGCCTGCCTCTCACCAGACAGGCTGGAGCCGGCGAAGGGCCGGGAGTGGACCGGGGATCCGGAGTCTCCAGGGTTCTCCCTCAGCCTCCCTATCAGGTGTGTGTGCGCGTATGCGTGTGTGCGCGTGTGTGTGTGAACACGTGTGGCCAGCTTTCTGCCTGGGAGAGCCGGTTCCCGCCCTCAGCCTATTGGAGGAACCCCACGTGTGCAGACCCCAGCCCGAGGCAGACGCAGCGGTCCCGCCAGGCTGCTGGACACCGGTGAGGGCGCGGACGGCCCAGGGGTGTGCGGGCCCTCGTCTACCCCAGAGGACAGCTTGTCTTTTTATAATTTAAATATCTTTTGAGAGTTACAGAGTCAAGCAGTTAAAGACCCTCCAAACGAACTCGAGCTGCACACCCACCGCTCAGGTCTGAGGCGCTCAGTGCCGCCCTCACAGGCCGCGGCCTCCCCGGCGGCCACCTCCTCGGTTCCGGGCCCAGACTGGACAGAGCCCTGCCTGCCGTGGGCTCCGGCTCCCGGCGGTCCCCGTGTGGAGCCCGCTCACACCCCGTGCTGGCTGCACCTTGCCACCCCCAGCTGAAGGCCCCTCGGGGTGGGCACAGCGGCCGCATGGCCCGCTCTGCCAGCACTCCGGTGGCACGGGGGCTCTGGTGAGGATGCAGAGGGCACGTGCCTGCCCGTAGGGCCTTGTGGCCAAGGCCGGGAGCCAGAAGCCACCCCGTGTCCCTGCCGGCCTCAGGGGGCCCCCACTGCCACCCCCATGGAAGCTCAGCCCCAGAAGCTGCCTGCCCGGCATCCGGGCCCCGTTTCCTCAGTGTGACCGCTAACGCTTCCCCAGAGGAGGCTGTGCTCGGGCTCTGGCGCTGCGGGAGCTCCCGGCCGCCGACCCCCGGCCTTGAGGGGTCACTGCGCTGCCCATGGGCTTGGAGACGCCGTGTGACCACCGCGGTGCGTGGGCGTCGCCAGGTGTCTCCACTCGGAGGGGCACAGGCTGGGGCCCCGCGGCTCTTTTCCTACCCTGACCTGGCATGATGCCCGCCACACACTGCTGGGGGCACTGCTGACCCGCAGTCCCTGGGCACCTCCTCAGGGGATGCTCCTCCTCGGGGCCGCCAAGCAAGACCAGACTCCAGTCCCCCGGCAGATGCCACTGACCACGCAGCGAGAGGGCCCTGGGGGCGCCCCTGCCGTGATGCGGGCATCAGAAGCCCAGACTTCACCCGTCCGCGCCACCACCTCATGGTGCCAAGACGGATGCTGCTGTTCCAACCAGCACCTTCATATTCCAGCAGGAAGAAAAGGGAGGTCGAGCAGCCGGTGGAATCCCTGCCTTTTCGCCGGAGACGCAGCTGCACTGACTCACCGGCCGGATCCCCACCGGCCGCCCACGCCACGGCGGTGCCACGGGAGCACAGGAATGCTGAGGCGGGAGCAGCGCGTCAGTAAGAGCAGGACAGTTGGCGACTGCGCCAGCATCTGCCCGAACTGAGCCACTTATTTTTTACCCTGGCAGCTGTGCTGTGGAGTTTGTGGGCAAAAGCAGTCCGTTCACACCGTCACTTCTTAAAACCAAGGTTTACAACCGTCCCATCTCTTCACAGTAACCCTTGTTCTTCCCTGTTTATTCTTCTGGCTCTTTGTATTTTTAACATGGATCGAACCACTGAGCTACTCTATAATTTCATCCTCTTCTGATATTGTAAAAAAGCATATTTCCGGTCGCTAAATGTTCTGTGCAGAATCACGCCGTCTGCCCGCCCGCTCCACTCTGCTGAGTGAGGCGCATGGTCTGTCTGTCTGGTTGCTCTGTGCTGGGATTTGGACGTTTCCAACAGTAAAATGTGACGGAGCAGCGCTCACCCCCGCGTGCCGTGCCTGCCGCTCCCTCAGAAGTGTATCATGAGGGACAAGCCAGACACTCGACACCCCCGTCTGTCTTTCTGGACGGGCGGCTCCACGGGCAGTTGGGCTGCCCAGTGCCCCCATCACTGGACACAGCGCCGACAGCCACAACATAAGGAAAGGTTTAATGTGGCTCATGGTTTCTGAAGTGTCCGTCCGCAGTCACTGGCTCCAGTGCACAGTGGAAGGGCCTGGTGGAGGATCTGCTTAGCTCATGGATGCCAGGAAGCAAAGCAGGAAAATGTGCCAGAGAGGAAGGGCCGGGGACCGGGGCCAGAGTCAGTCCCCAAGGTCATTCCTCCATAACCCCACTAGTGGCTGTGTGGCTCCCACGCTGTCGCCTGGGCAGAGTTCACTGTCACACAACCCTTCCCCCAGCCTGGGCTCTGGGCACCCAATCGGTCCCCTCTTTTCACGCAAGCCCCACAACAGAGTTGGTGCTAGGACCTGGACCTCAGCACAAAAATCTTCCCAGGGTCCTCGGGGACAGGGCCAAGGCCAGAGACTTGGGGACACAGTGTCCAGCAGGCCAGGAGTCCAGACAGTGCCTGGTCTCATCCCAGGCGCCTAGGTGTGATTCACATGCAGAACTGCGCTGCCACAAGCTGTGTGACCAGGGCCATATCACTAAGCTCACTGAGGTCCAGGAGACGGGGAAGCCGGGCTCGGAGCCAGCCAGCAGGTCAGCTAGGCACTGGATTGTGTCCCCTGGAGTCATGTTAAAACTTGAAGCCCCAAGTGACTGAGTTTGGAGAGTGGACCTAGCTAGAGAGGTGAGCAAGGCTAACCTCTGTCGTGTGTGGGGCCCTGACCCAGTGAGACTGGTGTCCCCATAAAGAGACCCCGAGGAGGCGAGGTCACTGAGGAAAGACAGTGTGAGGACCCGGCCAGAAGACGCCATCTGCAAGCCAGGAGAGGTCCCTGGAGAAGCCAGGCCTGCAGCTCCTGGCCCACAGTGGAGAGACACACACCTGTCGCCAGTCCGAGGTGCTGATGAGGAGCCCACTGCCTCCTGCCGTGTGTGGCAGGGGTGGCCACAGCTGCAACTTCCTCTGCACCATGTGTCAGGTGCCCGGAAGCCAAGGCCAGACTGTCAGCGTGAGCTGTGAACACGTGTGTGGCACGGAAGCGTCCCCGTGAGCTGGCTGCATCTGCCATGACCCTCCTGAGTTCCACATCTGAAGCTCTTCCTGGGGCCTCAGGAGCCGCCACAGCCTTAGTTCAGGCCACAGCGGCCTCTGCCAGAAGCACGTGGCAGCCGATGCCCCCGTGCAGTCCGAGCTGCTCCAGCCTCCTCACCGCTCCCTGGGGCCCCAGCAGGAGGGAGCCCCCGTCACCCAGGTTCACAGAGCCCCCCCCCAGGCTACTCCTGCCCCTCACACCCCCTGTGCCACCCCAGTGGCCTCCTCCTCCTGGGTGGCCTCCCTGATAACCGCACGCCTCACCATCTGCCTTGAGGAAACCAGGCTGAGGCACATGGAAAAGCAGACTGAGGTACTCGCCATTATTTTGATTTGTGATATTTCACTTTAATAGTTTTCATTGTTGAGAGCACTTGCGGAGTGCACAGCAAAACACGAAGGTGCAGAGGCTTGCTGTCCACCCCCTTGCTTGTCTGTCACCTCCTCCTCACCGACACCCCAGAGGAGATGGCCCTACGCTGCCGTGTCACCCGCAGGCCCGTCCGTGAGTCTTGGGGTGTGTGAGCGGCGCATTTCCACCACGGCGTCTACAGAACTGTCTCCGTGTTCCGCCCAGCCGTGGTTCCCGTACGTGCCCCGAGCCCTGGAGGCCACACATCACTTCACCGTCTTCATTCTGCCTCTTCGTCAGCATCCCCTGGCCGCAGTGATACAGGACGGCGGCTGCACTGACTTGGCGGCACGCGTGTGAGCCCTCCCTGTCCGATCGTGTCTGCAGCCCCAGGTGACAGGCCCGGACAGTCCCCAGAGAGACAGGGTCCACAGAAAAAGCCGCCGAGGAGCCAGACTTTCATTTTCAGCACTGCAAGGACTGTCAGCAGAATCAAGGGGCAAGCCGCAGACTGGGAGAAACGGTTTCCCAGTACATGTGTGGTACAGAACGATCTATTATTCAAAATACATGGTGAACACTAAAACACAGTAGTAAGAAAAAGAAAAAAGTGAAATTTTAGGGCCAGAGATTTAGCTCAGTGGTTCTGGCGCCTGCCTCGCAAGCGCAAGGTCCTGAGTTCGATCCCCGGTTACCACGTACAATGCTGGGCGTGGAGACTCACGCCCACCAGCAATCAATGCCACATACCACAGTGCCAGGCGTGGTGGCTCACGCCTGTCATCCCAGCACTCGGGAGGCAGAGGCAGGAGGACTGCTGAGCTCGAGGCTTGCCTAGGCTACATAGTGAGCTTAGGGTCAGCCTGGACTACAAAGTGAGACCCTGTCTCCAAAAAACCAAAAAAAAAAAAAAAAGTGAAATTTTAAATGCACAAAAGACTTCAGCGGATAACATCACCAAAGCTGACAGATAAAGGCGAGAAGATGTTCCGCGTGGCGCCATGGCGGGTGCACATTAGAGCTACAGGAGCCTCTGCTCACCTGTTAGGTCCAGGCCTGGAACCCTGAGCCCCGGGCTGGTGAGGAAACCAATCCACGGAAGCAGCTTTGGGCCGTGGCTGGGCCGTGGAACGGTGCGGCCACCTCGGGGCACAGCTATGCCGGTCACAGTCAGGTCCCGCTTCCTGCTCCCCGGCATCAGTCCCGCAGGAGCGGACCTGGCCACGGGCGCCTGCGTGGAGTCGACGGCAGTCTTGTGCCTCGTGGCCGCGTCTTGAAGGAACCGAGATGTCCTCCAGGAAGCGAGTGGAGGCAGCGCTAGCAAGCAAGCTGGTTGCGGCCTAGACCGACAGGCGTGGCTGCAGGGACGCTGCAGATGGCACACGCGCTTCGGGCAACAAGTGGCCACCCCAGCCGCGGGCCCAGTCCTGGTCAGGGACAACGGCCCTGGCTTGCGATCGCAGCTCTCAGGCTCTCCTGGGGCAGAGAGCGCTCTGGGTCCCCGGAGCACAGGCGGAAACAGCCCACCCACACCGCATCCTAGGGCCGAGGGCTCACTGCTCAGCGGCGCCCACAGCCTCCAAGTGCAGCATCTCCTCTGACGTGACGGTAGCCATCTTGGGTTTGCCAGTGGGCTTTCCACAAAGTAACCCTAGGTGGGTTCCTGGCAGATTAACTAGACAAAACCAGTGGTATGCGGTGCTTTACAAGAGGCCTTAGTGCCAGGACTGTGCCTGGTCTCCAGTACTGACTTGAGAGAGACCGGGTACTTTTCGGCTAGGGTGAAATCTCTTTTGTACTAATCCATGATAAATGCCCATCTCTCGGACCCAAACTGCAGGACCCACCTGCTCTCACTGCCACCCGGGACCGCGCTTCCGTCAGCGGGTGCCCCCTATAAGCTGCACCCGGAGAGCCCTAGATCTGCCTGCCATGACCAGTCTCGTGGCACAAGGGATGGGCTCTCATACAGCCAGAGTGGGTTGTTCCAGAACAATCTGCAGTGCCTTTCCGCCGCTCACTCCTGCCTGAAGCACTGTCCAGCGTCCCCCAGAGAATCTGCGTTTCTTGGGTTCAGTGTCACGATGCCCAATCCCAGTCTGTCATCCCCCAAATTATCAAAAAGGAGTTGAGAGGACGCACTTAATATTCCACACTTTCAAACATCCTTGTTTGGAATATAATCGGCTCCTTCTCCTTCCTCTAAAAGTGCCCTGGGAGGCTGAGGCAGAAAGATTACAAGTTCAAGCCCAGCCTGGGCAACTTAGCAACGGTTCAAGACCCTGTTTCAAAACAGAAATAAAAAGGGTTAGGGACGGAGCTCAGCATGAAGGTCTAGATTGGACACAGAGAGAGAGAGGCGCCCCTCATCCACCCACTTTGCTTTCCATGGCGGAGGACCCTCCATTCCGAGGGGCCGCTTTTCGTCATCAGCCCCTCAAATTTCCCGGGTTTATCGGGATCTTCACGGCCATTCACTTCCCTTTAGCTCTCGGTCCCTGAGGCACAGGAAACGACCTGATGGCTGGGGTCATTCACTGACTTGCAGAGGGCACACTGGGGGAGACGGGACCCCGGCCGCAGCCTCGGAGTGGGCCTCCCCTCAGGGCCCAGGTGCCGTCTCTCCCGACACCCGGGCTCTGCCCGGGGCTCTCCGTGGGGCGATGCTAAAGCCGGCACCCCGGGGGCCCTCGTCTGAGGACGGGTGGGCAGCGGCCGGGTAAGCGGACGGCACCCGCGCAGCTCGGGGGGGCCGCTCGCCCGCCACGGTGGCCCCAAGCCCCTCAGCAGAGCCGGATCTGACCCGCAGGGTCATCTGAAGAGGATCCCCGCCAGCAGCCCTCCCTTCCCCGCCCCGCTCTGCTGGCGTTTCCTGGGCGGCTCCTTGTCCGTCCTTGCCTCGGTTTCCCTCAGGGTACAAAGGCTGATCAAAGGGCACCGTGACTTAGAACAGTAAGAGACGGTGCCCCGAAGCCTCCCTCACGCGGAGCACCCCGTAGTTCCCGCCGCCATCCGAGCGGCTCGGGCTTCTCCTTCCCGAGGAGCTCACTAGTGTGACAAGAAATACGGAGGCCGCCGCCAAGCACCGCCCAAGCGCGAGGGAGCGCGGGACGCGACCCCGGGTCCTCACCCACCTCCGTCGCCGGCTCCGGCACCGTGGACTCCTGGCTCCTGCCCAAGGCAGCAGCCCTGAAAGGTCCACGCTCGGAGCTGACTTGAGACGAGGGAGCTGAGGCCGCAGGATGGGAGACCCTCGGGAAAGAGGCCCCGGAGCTGCTGCGGGAAGTGGCCGGGGGTGGGACGGCCGTAGCTGACGCCGGGGACCACAGCGGATGGGACTGTAACCATTCTTTCAGATTTAAACATTCACGTATGCTTTGAAGACAAAGCCCCGCGTCTCCTATCAGTTATTTTCTGCCCAGAAAGACCTAGAGAACTGCAGCGCCCTCTCCTGCCAACAGACGTCAGGGCAGGGGGTCCCCGCAGAGGCGCTAGACAGAGCCTGAGTTCAGCGGGCGACACCCGCCCTGAGGCCCCCAGGGCCCGCGGCCGGCCTGGGGCCCGCAGCAGCCTGGGCTGGGCCCGCAGGTGCTCGCGGGAGCTGCGGGTGGAGGAGGCAGGTGCCAGCAGCCTTTGCTGCCCGACTACACCTCACACCGACAGGCACCCGGGGGTGTAGCACTATTTTTATTTAAAACGTCAGTTACCATAGGAACGGCCACATGACCCAATAAATATTCTAAGTCACACAGAAAATACCCTCGGGAAAGGAGTGAGAGCAACCGCAGGAGAGAAGCCGCCCTGCCGGGCCCGCCCCGCCCCTGGCTGGTGGCAGACTCCTGCCTGATCCGTGGGCACCAGAGCTGCCCTCTGCCCGCAGCCTCATGAGCCACGGCTCTGGGAACTCTCAGGGGGCCCAGCCGAGGACCCCCTGCCCCCCACACAGGTGGGGACCATTGCGGGACCCCACACAGCCCCACCCAGCGACGCACCCCGGCGGCCATGCTGGTGCCAGCTCCCCGCACCTCAGGGCTCTCTCTCCTGGGCAGCTGGGCCAGGGCCGGTGACGCGGGCACCCGAGGCCTGCACGCCCCTCCGAGGCCCGTGGCCGTGGGCTTGCTGGCTCTCGGGGAGTCTCAGTGTGCCCATCCTGTGCCATTCTAGGTATTCCCCGTGGCCCGGGCACAGCAGCATCCGTTTCCCAGGCTTCTCAGGGGCCCTTTGTGTGATTAGAAATCCCTGGTCCCAGGGCACCCGGCTGCCGGGACCAGTAACGTTACTGTGGGATGTGCTGGGTACTGAACACAGGGAGTCTGGTTTTCATTCCTGTAGCGAAATGCGTGAGGCAGGCTGACTCCAGGTGTCTCCCTGAAAGCACCGTATGCACACCGCTCAGCAGCACAGTTCACAGGAGCTGCAGCTTGCGAGTGAGTGCCTCACATGGCCACCAGCAGTCGAGTGGACAAAGGAAATGTGTTTGCCCAGGAGAGGTAGCATTGCACCATAAAGAAGAGACCCGAGTCATTTGGAAGAAAAAGGACACACCTTGAGACCAGAACGTTAAGTGCAATGAATCAGGCACATGCTTAAATACTGCCTGGTTTTGACCCAAGAAACCCAAAGTCCACTGATAACTCAGCTCACAAACACTTTTATTGTCAGTTTGGTTCTCAGACAGACACATTTGGAAAAAATCTGTTTCGGCCTGCGAACTTTGCACTAGGAGTTAGGTACAACCCGGCCCTCTTTAGGGGTCCATCTCTTCCAATACAGCACAAATTAACCTCATGAACCGAGGTATCACTGTATAAAAGAGCAAAGTAAAAGGTAGATTATCGGAAGTAGGGAGATCTTTTCCAGTAATAAAGAGAACAAGGAATGGAGGCAGAGCGAGGGAACAGGAACTGAAGGAAAATGGAAGTGGAGCTTTTTCAAAGGGAAGATCATGGGAGGGGGAGGGGAGAGGGTGGAAAAGGCCGTGTGTGGCACATCCGTGTGCTGCCTTCCCTGGATGTGCCCATTCCGCGCTCACGCTGGGCTAACAAGAGCAACCAAGAGACCTCCTTAGCGCTCAGGTTTGGAAGCCGGAAACCTGCGGGTGGGTGGTGTCTTCAGGGAGGCCCAGGCGGATGCAGCGACCAGATCCCAGCCCAGAGCTAGCGGGGCTGGCGCCGGCCCTCAAAGAACACACCCTCGTGGGGACCCAGTGCCCACCCCTGGCCGCCAGCGGACTCCCCACACCCAGACATCTCGGTGGCCTGTGGAGAGCAGTGCAGGCCCGTCACACTGATGTGAGTCACACTGACTTGCACTAAGCCCTGAGCCCCGTGCACAGGCAGACGCACCTGGGCCTGGCCAGGACCCGGGCCCGTTTTCACAGGCAGCGCGCACAGCCACAGACGGTCAGCCAGCACGCCTGGGGAGCAGCCCCGGGACAGCCTCCCAGGCAGACCGTGACAGCAAGGGCCTGGAGGCCGAGGGCTGCTTCATCTCCAGCTGCCGTCTGCCTTGGGGACACCTCTTGCCGAGGCCTGCTGCAGCCACCTGCATGTCCCAGCAGACATGGACACGCACAGAGGCGCCGGGAGGCCCCTGGCCGCCACAGGGCCCGACAGGGTCAGGCCGCTCTTCCCTGCTGCGGCAGCGTCCGCGTCACTTGAAGATGGAAGGGAAGGTCCCTCGGGCCCGGCCCCGCTGCTGCTTCTGGGAGCGTGTTCGGACAGCAAGACACGAGCAGCGTCCGCTCGGGAAGCCCTTGCTCTGCCCTCCCTAGGCCCTGGTCTCCCAGGCGGAAGTGATGCCCACCAGAGCCTGCGTCCCACAGGGCCCTCCCTGGCGGCCACCTCAGCAGATGGCCGGGGACAGTCTCAGTGCATCCGTGGCCCCCTGCCTGAGGTTGTCCTTGGCCACGGGAGCCAGAGAGCCACTGTCTCCGAAGCAGCTGTGAGCTGGCGGGGGCGGGAGGGGAAGCCCCAGGCCCAGCCCGAGACCTGCGCCCAGCGGCTCCCCTCCCCCATCTCCCCTGGAACCTCGCCTGGCTTTCTGAGCGTTGCCAGGTATCCCTCGGAGAGAGCCAGCCCCCGCGCTGCCGAGGGTGTGGGGACAGACAGCGTGCCGAGCTTCCTCGCCTACACCCCGTCACGCCTCCTCAGGGCCGGAGGTCCGCGGGCTTCATCCTTGGCCCCCGGCACTGCGCGGGACGCCTCACTGCGAGCTAGGTCCCGCCTCTGCGCAGTCCTGGTGTTCGCAGCGCTCCGGCGAGAGCCCTGCTCCGGGTGAGCCCCGGGAGCCCCGAGACCCAGCAGGGCCGCGTGGAGGGGTCGCACGTTAGGCCAAGCTCCGCGGTCGGCCTCCTCTCGCCTGCACGAGGCCGCCCAGCCTCCCTGCTGCCCCACGAGGGCTCCCCGCTGTGGGAGACCCCGCACACCTCAAATCTGACCCGCCCGGTTGTTTCAAAGGGGCGAGGAAGAAAGAGAACATCTAAGGAGAACATGGAAACAGAGCTCTTGTACGGAGGGAGGGAGGGAGGGGGAAGGGGCGTCGTGTCTCATCGCGCGGTGCAAGTTCCCCGGGTGAGTGTGATCGTACAAACGTCTAACATGTACAACAAATGTTGTGCTTTCAAAAGAGACCACGCCACAAATTCCTACTGAGGGGTGACTGCTTGTCCCCTCCTCACGGGCGCCCTGTGGAGACGCCCTCCCCCCTGACTCCCGGTGGCAGCAGCCGCCATCTTTCCCCTCACACTCCTCACTGCTTCCGCTTCCCGCTTCTTTCGAAGGCCCTGGTTCCGAGGAAGCTGTCCCAGGGCTTTCTGAGTTCTACTCCGTAATGTATCCTCACTTTAACACAACAGAACCAGGGTCACGAGCCTGCAAACGGGGGGAGGCTGGGTCCCGTTCCCTGGCCTCCAGTGTGAGGCGCCTTGCTTTGGTTTAATCTGTCACGTCTACATCTTCGGGTCCTGCGGGGCTGCTCTGTGTTTTCAGAAAAGAGAAAAGAAACCAGAGCTATGCGTTGGACTGTTTGAATCAGAAAATTAAGGAGCAGTCTCGCTCCCCCCCTCCCGCCCCCTTTCCCGGGTGGAGCCGAGACCCTCGGACTGGTGCTGATGAGGGGGAACGGAGATTTCTCCCGATGCAGCCGGTCCGCTCCAGGAGGCTGCTTTTGCTGGTCCGGAGTCGGATCCGAGATTCCCTGGCCAGTGTGAAGAAGGTCACCTTGAAGGTCTCGCTGTGCGCCTTCCATTAGCATTTCTCAGAGCCAGGTGTCCCTGGAACCCTCGCTCTGCCCTGGCTCCAGAGCTCCCGGCAGATCAGAAACACTGCTTCTCACGGCACTTGGAAACCGAGTGCTTCACAAAGAATTGTGTACCTCGAGGCTTAAAAGCCCACAAATCAACTGGTTTGTTCGTGTCTGTCCTATTGTGTGAATATGATTTTTAAAATCTGTGATTATTTATAGAACGTACAGGAGTCTGTGCTTGCAGCGATGTACCCACTTCAAAGACAAATCGCATCAGCGGGGACCGAGCGGTGTGCAGGCTGCCCCCGGGTCTCCGTGCCTCGTCCCCAGCGCTGCGGCGGAGCGCGGGCCCCACCCGCGTGAGGATCACCCCCCAACCCGCTCCGCCGCGAGGAGGTGAGGCGGTGTCTGCAGGAAGGAAGCGCCTTGTAGTGAGGAGTGCCCCCCGCCTCTCCTCCACTGCCCACGAGGTGGTGTCCGGGTGTGGAATATCAGTCATCTAACCCCAGGCCTCTTCACAAGTGCCAGACACGCGCTCGGTGCAGGGCTCTGCCCGCTCTTGCTCCCTTCCTTTGTGCTCCCGGGCCACACCCAGTGATCCATCCTGCTTTAGCATCTGCTCCCGGGGGACATCGCGCCTGGCTTGGAGCTGTCCGTGGCTGTGGTGCTGAAATCAGAAACAGGCCAGGGCAACGTTGCGCAAGAACGTGTATCTGGTGATGGCCACACCGCCCTGATCTCGGAAGCTAAGCAGGGTCGAGCCTGGTTAGAACTTGGATGGGAGAAACATCTGTGTTCACCCGCCCTGACCGGTGACCCAGGAATGAATCAGTTACTGCTTTGATTCTCCTCGGCTGGGGGAAGTGCCTGGTGTTTTCAAAGAGGGAATGAGGAGACTGCCATCGCCCTCATCCTCACCCATCAGCTCCAGCCCCAGAGCCAGCAGCGAGGTGGCTTCTCCCTCTCCTCCAGCCCTGGGGGCGCCCAGCGGAAAGCCCCTCGGAAGCCTGACTGGCACTGCAGCTCCAGGCTTCAAGCCTGCAGGGCGCACTGCGGAGGACAGCGGTGGGTAACAGATGGACTCAGCGCCACCAGACAGGCCCCGGGCGCGAGCGGCATGCCCTTCGGTGTCCTCCAGGGCACCCTCTCCTCTGGGGCCCGGGCCTGTGCGAGGCAGAGGGAGAGGCTCACGCAGCTGTCAGAGAGCAGCTCTGTGCAGCAGCAGCCCCGTCCACGCACAGCGGGGAGGCTGGACCGAACTGGAGGTTTTCAAGCAGCGCTCCAAGAAACCCTGGGAGCCCCAGCCCCTCCGCGGGCTGCTACATCCGGGTGAAAGAGGAGGCCATGGCCGCCCAGTCAGAGGGAGCCCACGCTCCTCTGCTCCCCCGTTAGTGTTTTCTCTAGAGCGTGATGGCAAAGCTTTCAGAGCTCTCAGTGCCACGAACCGCTGCTGCAGCAGCGTGCACCCCACGGGTTCATCTCCCGCCCTCGAGGCTTGGAAGGAAACGCTGAGAACCTGGGGCCTGGGCGAGCGCGGGGCCCTTCCATCCTTCTGTTTCTGAGTCTGCGAGGCTCCCGCTGCATGGGAGCGCGTGGCCTCGGCGGCCAGCTAACGTCCCTGGCTCGTCCTTCTCGTCTGCCGATGAACGAGACGCGCGAGCGCTTGTGCCCGGTGACACATCGCTCTGTTCCACACGTGTCCCCAGGGGCCACCTCAGACTCCCACCCCGCGGTGGAGGCCACACCGTCACTCAGCAGCAAGCGGCCGTGTGCGTCCGCCGGGCTCCCACAGCTGTGCGCTTCCAGCCTTGCGTCTGCCACGTAAATGATACTATTAATCCAAAAGTTGTTACAAAAATTTAAATCATAGCCAGCTGTGGTAGCCTGTGCTTATACTTCAGCCCTTGGAGGCTGAGGTAGGAGGATCACATGCTCAAGACCAGCCTGAGGTACGTAGTAAGCCCTTGTCTCGATGAAAAAATAAAATAAAATCACGATGTAAATGTTCACAATTACTGTTCTGTTTTAGAGTCAGACCTAACTCCCTACCTCGGGCTCCCAGGATGGCATGACAGAATCTCGCTGTCCTTGGCCATCTTCTTCTCTGGGCCCAGCTCACACATCCGCATCACAGCCGGGCCCTGCTGCCTCTTTTCCGGGGCCCCCATCACCGCCCTGGCTTAGGCTGGCACGGCCCCACCGGGCTCACCCCACCTCTGCAGTAGCGAGGTCTCAGCCCTGCCCCTGCCACCCCATGCTCGGGCGATGCCGAGGGCATACTGACCGATGCGCACCCTCTGCCGCTGGACACGCGACGCTCCCCGTCGGCACGTCGGGGCGGGGCCGCCCACGCCGCAGGGAGAGGCCTCCACCAGCGAGAGACGGAGATCCGGGGGCCCCGATCAGCCTGGGCCCCTCTTGCCCCTCAACAGACTACTGCAAGACGCAGCCTTTCCCTGTGACCAGCTTATTTTATTATTTAATCTACTTCCCTAGTATTTTTCTCACTTACTAACATTTAATATTTAAATATCCAGGTGTATTCCCCACCCTTTCCCATACAGTTGCAAGCGTGCCCCCTCCCTCATGAGCTCCGTGGCTCTCTCCGGGTTGTTGTGTTCTCTGGACAGAACAGACTCGTCATCGTGATTGTTTTCACTGCTCTTCTCCTCAGGATGCTGGTTGCCCACACCAGCGCTGGCAGGAGATGGAGGGCACTGCTGACCGTCCCGCTCGGGCTAACAGGGAAAGACGCCCGTGCCCCGCATTGTGGACTTTGGGATCATATTTCTCACTGAATTCTAACATGACTAAATTACTTCGGCCTTGCAATATTTAAATCCCTCCCTCTACAGCATCCCTGCTTGTTTTTGCTTCATCCAAACAATAGCTGAACACTTTGTCTGCTTTGTCTCTCCCTCTTGTACTCCTTACACACTGCTGACCACAAGGGTCATCTTTTATTTTTATTTTTATTTTTATTTTTTTTTTTTGGAGTCAGGGTCTCGCTTTGTAGTTCAGGCTGGCCCTGAGCTCACTATGGTGCCCAGGCAAGCCACAGCGAACTCAGTAATCCTCCTGTCTCTGCCTCCCGAGTGCTGGGATGACAGGCGTGAGCCACCACGTCCGGCATTGTGGTATGCGGTGTTGATTGTTGGTGGGCGTGTCTCCATGCCCAGCATTATATGTGGTCACCGGGGATCGAACCCAGGTCCTTGCGCTTGCAAGGCAGGCACCGGAACCACTGAGCTAACCCTCCGGCCCGAGGGGGTCATCTTAATATAAAAAGATAAACCCAGAAACAGGACATGAGAGGCAACTCACAAGGGGAAACGCAGAGGGCAGATAAAATGAGAAACTGTCACATTTATTATCAGTGAAACCTATGTAAACTAAAACAATATTTTGATAGACAGTGGTGTTATCAGACCTGAAAAGAAAGAAATGGCATCAAATGAGCGGTGTCACTGACATCTCTGACCTTCTGTGGCTGGCGCTGTGTTCTGTCCTCCGTGCTGACATCTTCTGCGTTCTCAGTTTTCTGCTCTTTGGCTTTCAGACAACCGAGACGGCCTTTACGGCCATGAAGACCTCTGAGCATCCATTTCTATTGCTCTCTGCCTCATCTTTAAATGTTTTGCCCAATGCAGAGTTCCCAAGCAGCACATCGAACTAATCACACCCTATCTGTCTATGAGGCTGGCGTAGGGATTGGCTGGCTCTGCTGGCTCTGATCCAATCAGGTTTCGCCAGGTGCTCAGGAGGGCACATGACCCCCCCGCGGCAGGCACTGTCACACCTGGCCTGCCCCACGCATCCCGGGACCTGACTCACGCTCCTGCTTATCCTTCCCAACTTGGTAATTATAACCACATTACCATATGTGCCCGATCAAGAGAGAACACGAGCCTCTGTGTTCCATTTATACTTTAATACGTGTTCTGCGGTAGGATAATTATCGATGTAGCTGTCTAATCCCCACATATGCCCTCCTCTTGTCTCCAGACAACCTACTGGGAGTCACTGGCAGGTACAAGTGTCACACAGCGGTGAAAGCGGTTGGCTCTGGAGCAGGCAGCTAAGGTTTGATTCCCCCGTTTGTAACCCTGAGAGCCTCAGTGTCCTCTTGCTTCCGTTTGCTCCCCTGAGCCCGGGGGGAAAGAGATCAGGCAGCTGCAGTATAAGAAGTCCTCCACTCAGGCCTGGCTTTATCCCTCACACAGACACCACCAAAGAGCACTCAGGCTCTGCCGCGTCTGGAAGAATTCGAGAACTTACGAGAGTTACTTCCTTCACAGCTGGTTACAGGGAAAAGATAAGGTTAGATTAACAAAGGAAGAGACACGTACACAGGGAGAGTCCGCGGGGGGGCGCGAGTGCAGAGCTTCCGTCGCCCCCTCCCTGGGACGCCTGGACCGTGCTACCGCTTCCCGGCCACAGTGTGTGTCAGCATCGGCAGCTACCAGCCAGGGATGGTCCCCTGAGCCTTTGACAGACAAAGTTTAATTGGACTCCATCGCACATGGCTCGGTGGCTGATCTTTAGTCCCCAGCCTTTCCCAAAAGTCAAGCAAATACCATGAGTCATCCGTTCTTTCAAAAGCCAGACCTGAGAGTGTGTGGCCCAAACTTCCCGCCGTAAAGCACACTGTTAGGCTGTCTAGTGGCCAAAGTCCCTGAACAAAGACATCCCATCAGGCAGGACTTCGCAGGGGCCTAGAAATCACCTCCCTGTAGCTGATGGCGAAGGCCAGGTCTCATTTTGGGGCCAAGTTGATCCTTCAGCACACAGGAAATACAAATAGTTCCTGTTTGGGGGAGGTCATTAAAAGGATGAAATAACAAGTGTCTATCTTCCTTGTTGGCAGCTCCAAAATCCCAAATGAAAACTGAAAGTTTTCTTATAAATTATTTAGTAGAAAAACATATAAGACTTTTTGTTTATTTGCTTGTTTGTTTTTGAGACAGGGTCTCGCTTTGTAGTTCAGGCTGGCTCTGAGCTCACTATGGAGCCCAGGCAAGCCTCAAACTCAGCAATCCTCCTGCCTCTGCCTCCCGAGTGCTGGGATGACAGGCGTGAGCCACCACGCCCGGCACTGTGGTATGTGGTATTGATTGCTGGTGGACGTGAGTCTCCATGCCCAGCATTGTATGTGGTTACCGGGGTTCGAACTCAGGACCTTGTGCTTGCGAGGCAGGCGCCAGAACCACTGAGCTAACCCTCCGGCCCCATATAAGACTTTTTGTAAGTCCAGTAAGTGGAAATTTCAAGAATTTTCTTGAAATATTTTGTGTATGATTTCAGGGCACTGTGCTGATCTACAATGTGCCCAGATAGTCCCTTGTTCGGAGAAGGGGCCTGGTGGGAAGTGGTGGGTCACTTGAGGTGTGACCTGTGTGTTCCTGTCCCCGGCTCCTCCTGTCTCTTTCTGCTTCCTGGCTGCCGCCAGTGAGCCGCTGTCCCCTGCCAGGCTCTCCACATGGCCATTCTGCCATGGACTGGCCCCACTGAGACTGTGAGCCCAAATGAAGCTCTGCAACTTTACATTGAGCCTATCAGGTGTGCTGTCCCAGGGCCAGGAAAGTTAATACATGGAGATTGTGCTACAAGCTGCCCCCACCCCAGGAAGTGACCCACAATGCATCGCCCAACCACTGCCTATCCAAAACCCAGAAGCAGCTACAAGATGACAGAGCGGAGTTGCCCAGTGCTTGCCTCCTTGTCTGCAGGAAAGAACCAGGGTCGGCACATGGCTGTGTTTTGAGGTGAGTAGCCACAGAGAGCCCCGGAGGTCAGCAGGAAAGGGACCAGGACCTCATGATGTTCAGAGAGCTGGGACAACAGCAGAGTAGGAGAAACGTAATCAACTGCTCTCTGCCACCCTGGCTCCACAGCGGGGGACAGGCCTCGCAGGGAGCAGGTCCATGGGGAGGGACAGAGGCTGCCAGTCCAAACCACCACGGTTGCCGGGCACCTCAGACCCCACACTTGCGCCCTTAGACCACCAGCCAGAGCCTGCACTGCAGCTCCTGTGGAAAGAGAGCACACCTTCTAGAGACACGAGGGCAGCAGCCAGGAGCCATCTCAAGAGGGAGCTATTGTCTAAGTATGTGTGGACCCCCAACATGCCTCTCGAGCCCAGAGTGTCTGTGACCCCAGCCCGACAGGAGCCCTGCACTGTGGGGATGGCATGTAGTATGAGCGGGAGCAGGGGCTGCCCCCCGAGAACCAGTGGACCGGATGTCTGCCCCTGAGACCAAAGGCATGACCTGCTGTTCATAGGCTTGCACTGATGCCAGCCCTCAGCAGGTGCCTGAGCAGTTCCTGCCACTCCTCCCCATGCCAGACCAAGGTGCCTGATCCTGACACGGCAGAAACACTGGTTCTCCCTGCGGCCACAGGGGCGAGCCCTGTGGCCTTGAGCAACTCTGTGGCTCCATGTCCCTGGGTATGCGTGGCTAGAGGGCGATGAGTGCAACCGTGCCCAACGCCCCCAGATCCCGCTCCAGGCTGGCACCAGCACCAGCAGAACAGAGAGCAGCACACTTCCTGCTGCGTCCACCTATGGGGTTTTGCCTCCTCTCCCTGCACCTGGACCAGGCGTGCACACAAAGGGAGTGGGGGTGGTGCCACAGAGCAGGGGAGCTCTCCTCCGCCGTGTCAGGGCCACACCACTAAGCAGAACGAGGACAAACCGCAACTGTGTCTCCCAGTGCCAGACTCCTGGGCTAGTAGCAAGCTAATAACACATTGCCCACCAACCCTTCCACTCCCGCTGTGGTACTGGCCACTCAGCCAGCACCTGCACCCACTGCCGTTCATGCCACGCCTGCCTGACCTGCTGGGGTCCCACTCCTGCATGGTCTGCGGAGCAGTGCTTCTCTCTACCTCAGTCACTAACCCCAAAGAAGTCACTAACCCCATCAGAGAAGCTAGAAGGAGGCCACACAGCGGTACCCACTAGCGCCAAAGCCAGCACTGCATGCAATGAAGATGCACCCCTGGGAGAGACCCAGTCACTCAGAAGGCAGCTTCATAAAAGGGGTAGAGATACCTGATCCACTAGATGTTCTGTGGGAGACAGGGGAAGAGGACGCAGCCAATACAGGAAGCAGAGGAGGGCGCAGCCAGGACCCTTGCGGCAAGGCCCAGTCCCCATGAGACTGACAGCAAAAGGATTAATAACCAACAAACAACAAAATTGAAGATAAAGATAAAGGCTGAGCCCAGACTCAACCCTTGCCCCTTTGGGCAACAGAAGGCCAAATCCCAAGCTCTCCACACCTTTATTTGGTACCACCTTTATTTGGTACCCACGATCCCAGCATGTATAGGGCAGGACAGATGCCAGCAATTATGTAGATGAAATTCCCATAACACAGGGCAGGTGTCCACAACAATCCCTATAGTCAAAGCTTCCATAAGGCAGGGCAGATGTCTGCAATCCTCCCTGTAGTTGAAGGCCCCATTGGCAGGGCAGATGTCCGCAAGTCTGTCTGCAGTTCCCAACACATACGGTTCTCAATATAGGTAGGAAAAGTTTGATAAAGTAAGGTAAGCAGACAACTGCTACACGAACTCTAAAGTAAGAGATTCCACAGAAATGGAAACGGGGAAGCGCCTGGTGAAGAATTCAAAATCAAAGAGCTCAGTGATTGTATAATTGTTACAGTTTAAACTTGAAGTGTCCTCCAGACTCTGGTATAGAGGGCTGCGGCGATCTTCAGAGGTGGGTCCTGCAGAGGCGGCGGAACTGTGAGCCGCGCTGGTGAGTTGTAACAGAAGGGGCTGTCGGGTGGGCCCGGCGGGATGACGACTCGCCTGAGCCTGGGGGGGGGGGGGGCGTTTCGCGTCTCAGTCTGTTTCCTTTTTCCCCTCTGCCTTCTGACTGCCATGACAGGAGCAGCTTGCTACACAGCATTCTTCTGCCGTGATATTCCTGCCTTGGAGCCAGCTGACCATTGGCTAAAACTTCTAAAACCACCAGCCAAATAAACTTTCTTCCCCGAAGTTGTGCATGGTGGGTGTTTCATCCCACTGGCAAGAAGCTAACAGGATAATGTTCAAGAGGCCAACCCAACAATGACTTACTATTCCTTTGTACCCCGGTTAGAATTTTCATGAAAAATTTTCAGAATATCTGTTATAAATGGGAGCCATTAAATCTTGAAGTTTACCTTCTAGATATATTATCATAAATATTACCTATTTGATGATCCCAATATAAGATATGATCACAGAGTGAGTCTCAGGTGAGCAGGGATTGCTGAGGGTTGGGGATCAAGGAGACTGTGGATGTTGGGCCTTTGCCACAGGCCTCCAGCACACTGTGTATGTTGATAAACTCTTGCCATGAATTTCCTGAAACTTGTCACCAGAAGAATTTCTTAGCGCTTTCTACCAGCGTTTAGGCGATTCCACATATAGCTTAATGAACTCACCAATGGCTTACCCTTACACTGTGTTTCCCTCTCTAGAAAGTTTTCTTCCCCAAGTATGCTCGTTCAGGTCAAAAGAACAATGCATGGAGTCAGACCCCCGGGAGAAACACAGGATTAAAAACATTGCATCGGAAAGGAAAACGCACAAGACCTCATCCACAGGCAGGTGAGACAGCAGAACACCCAGGACCCAGGCTGTCTGGGGCCGGGGGTGTCACGAACCCCTGACCCTTCTTGGATCCGGTTGGGAAATGGGCTGACGGACACAGGGACCGTCTTGTCACAGGGCCACAGCCCCTCCCTGACCTGTGGAAGACCCGCCTGTAGCTCACTCATTACAGACCTTGCCCTTGGTGGACGGAAGCCTGTGTTTAGGCCCGAAGCCACTCTGGCTGAATATTCATAAGTTAGGCTGCAGGAAGATTGCTGTGCTAACAAGCCTAACAACCATTTTCTCTTTTTAAGATCCAAGAGCCAACTTGAGGTTTTCAGATAAAGGATTACAGACTCACCATGTACAGAATCCCAAGGGGTAAGTACTATCTTCCTTTTAAAGAAATGGATGCAGAGATATTAAGTAACTTGCCCAAGGCCCCACCGTGAGCTGCAAAGTAGGATACACTTGGACAGGACAACGGTGTCACGGAGACTTCCAGCGGACAAGACCGCCCCCGCCCCCCGCCAGGGGCTGACTACACCCGGGGCTGGCGCTTGGTAAGAGCCTGAGAACTGCGAAAGGAGGCTTTGCCCTGGAGACGTCCTGCTGCTGAGACTTCAAACCAGCTCCCGAGAGGCCTCCCCACCTCCCCTAGGGGAAACCGTGCCCTCTGCCTCGGAGGAGATGCATTTTTTGTCAGCTTTTAAAAGCAGAGGAATCTGATAAAGAAGTTGCTTGGCAAAGAAAAAAACCCACTAGACTGAAATCAAAACAAATCATTTTTTGCATATTAATCAGGCTCCTGATTGAAACTATGCTAGCTACTTCGAGAGAAGAATATTGAAAGGACTGTGCTGCTAATTTAAGCACAACTAATTTTAAAAGGTGTACCTAGGAACAGCCACGTGGCAGAATTGCTCAAGCTGCGTCCAACCCGCGCTTCATCTGGTGGGCTCCCCACGGCCAAGGGGCGTGGTTTGCAAGGGTCTGTGGGGTGCACCACTCAGCCCCGGAGAGAGCAGAGGGGACTCTGAAACACCCTGGCTGGAGTCACAGAGGAGGGCCAAGGAGCTCCCTCACCATGGAGCCGGAAGCCACCTCACCCAAGAAGCTGTCCCGTGCAAAGCAGCTGGCGGCTCCTTCGGGGCTTGCCCTGGGCCTCCCGTGCCTCCTCAGAGCCTCTGTGCCCTCCCTGAGCATCCACAGTTCCGCTGTGTTGCTCACGCAGGGTGACGGGCAGTTTGTGCCCTGAGCATGCCCTTGGCCTGACCAGTGATGGCAAAGCCTCACTCCCTGCCCGAGACTGCACTGATCATGGCCTCGGGGCCCCTCTGCTGAGTCCAGGAGAGGCTCTGGTCCTGCCGGGAACCAGCACTGTTTTCTGAGCTTCTGACTCCTCTTTATTCTGCTTCTCTCACATCTTCATTGATTTTTCACCCTTCAAAAACTTCACGGGCCCCAGCGTTCTGAGATCTCAGCTCTGAAGATAAGTTTTACAGGCCGGGGATTTAGCTCAGTGGTATGTGCATTGTAAGCGCAAGGTCCCGAGTTCGATCCCTGGTACCACACACCACAGTGCTATGTATGGTGACTCACACCTGTCATCCCAGCACTCGGGAGGCAAAGCCAGGAGGATTGCTGCAAGTTCGAGGCTTGTCTGGGCTACATAGTGAGCTCAGGGCCAGCCTGAACTACAAAAGTGAGACCCTGTGTCAAAAAAAAAAAAAAAAAAAATTTACACCCTCAGCTAAATAACAGACCTCCAGTAAATGCCCTACACTTCTAGTAAAGGCCCACTTTTGAAAGACCCGGCACCACATAGTGAGGCCCACATCACGCCCCAAGCCTCATGGCAGAGTGAAGTAGGGTCAGGACAGAGAGGTCGGCCGGGCCAGCTGCCTTTCATCTCACACTTGTGGAGCGGCTGCGGGTCACCCACATCCCTTCTGTCTCACAGCCACGGAGCCCAAACACTTGGACGGGACACACGGACCCCACAGCCTCCGTCCCAGTCAGACGGGGCCCCGCAGCAAAGTGCCCACAGATGAGCATAAGCGAAGGGACATGCGGACCCCGAGGCCGCCTCCCCTTCCCACACGCACAGAACGCCAGGGCGCAGGCCCTGCCCGAGGCACCCAGGAAAATGTCCCCAGGACCAGGCACTCAACATCTCAGAGCTGCCAGGATTGTTCCCAGAAGACAGAAACCTCCGGGTAGGAAAAGCCAAGGATTCTAACGTCTCCAAGTGAAAAGAGAAAAGAGGCTGTTTTAGGTTGAATCTCTTATACAGGATCTTGATCTGAGAATCCCTATGGTAAGGTTTTATGACTGGTTTGAAAACAGCCCAGGAAGCGCGTAAACGGGGCTCCCCATGCTGCGTGCAGGGGCCTCTGAAACGTTTGCCTGGACATCCAAGGGGCTTGATGGCTTACGGCCCTTATTCCTTGAGAATTTGCAGAAAAAAATAACCACCTCTGTGACACCTGTGTGTCAACATCCCGTGGTGGTTTAATCTGCATTTTTCTAATGACTAATGATCTCAAATATCTTTGCATGTGCCTGTCTACTCCCTGTTGGTCATCATCAATGAAGTGTCTGTTCAGGTATTTTTCCCATTATCTTATTTGAGGTACTGGGGATTGAACCCAAGGCCTTTACCGTGAGCTACACACATCCCCAGCTTTATTTAAAACCGTCGTTATAAAACTTTGAAACAAAGTCTTGCTAAACTGCCCTCGCTGAGGTTGAACTCCACCTTCGCCGCCTCAGCCCCCGGAGGAGAGGAGGTCAGAGACACTCGCTGTCAGACTCAACTTTTTTGATCACCTTTAGCCGGGTTATTTTCTTATTACCAGAACTTGAGAGTTCTTCCTAATTTTGGAATCAAGACCTCTGTTACGGAAGTGGTTTGCAAAGATTTCCCTCTGGGCTGTAGGTCCTGCTCAGTCTCTTACCAGGCAGAGCAAGAGCTTTAAACGTGGGGGATCTACTGTCATCTTTAATAGATCACGCCCTGGGGCCGGAGATTTAACTCAGTTGTTCGGGCGCCTGTCTAGCAAGTGCAAGGTCCCTGGTTCAATCTCTGGTAACCACATACAACAATACCAGACGTGGTGATTCATGCCCAGCAGCAATCAGTACCATGCACCGCTATGCCATGTGTGGTGGCTCACACCTATAATCCCAGCACTCGGGAGGCAGAGGCAGGAGGATTGCTGAGTTCAAGGCTTGCCTGGGCCGCAAAAAAAAAAAATTTATCACGCTCTGGGCATCATGTTAAAAACTCATTATCTAGTTCCAAATCATTACAGTTTTTCCTGTTTTACTCTAAGAGATTATAGTCTAATGTTTCATAGTTACAGCTATGGTCATAACTGGGCACTTAAAATGTTGTTTAAAGCTTCAATATTATGCTATTTAAACTCAGACTTGCTTAAACCACTCAGCAGGTTGGTTTTTAAAGTTGAGACAGGGTCTCGCTTTGTAGTTCAGGCTGGCTCTGAACTCACTATGGAGCCCAGGCTGGCCTCAAACTCAGCAATCCTCCTGCCTCTGCCTCCTGAGTGCTGGGATGACAGGCGTGAGCCACTACACCCAGCACAAATGCTATGTTTGGAACATCAGTTTAGTTGTCAAAACGCTGGCAACGCGCTGGTGCATCACGAGCGTGTTTTTCTCAGCCTGGAATCAGGTGATCTGTCCACCCCTGTAGAGCTCGGAATCTTCGTGTGAATTATGACCAGGAGCACAGAGCAACCTCAGGGAGGTTTTGGGGTTCAGAGGCCGCTGCCGACTGCCTTGTTCACAGACAGCTCTCCAGCTCCTCCTCCTTGGTGTTGTCTGGGCTTCAAACATCTCGCCTTTCTAGTCTCCTAGACAGAAGCTCAGTTGTGGCTGCTCCTTTCCGCCCCACACTTCCGGGCTCGGGAGCACTCGGGCTGGGGAGTAGTGAAGGGGAGTCCAGGCTTCTTGGGAAATTAGACCCACCCCTACGTCCAAGCACAGCATCAGCCGGAGGTGGGGATGGAGAAGAGGGGAGATAGATCCACTCTGAGGGGCCCCTGCCTTTCGGCTCCCCGCGCCAGGGCGGGGCCACCCGAGCACCTCCGAGCCGTCTCCCGGCTTCCTCTTCAGTCTGGCTGCAGTGAGTTTGACTAAGACACATCGGAGAGGAAAAATGATGACCTCATTGCCAGGTTGGGGGTTCGAGGCTCTCTGGTGTTTTCTCCCACCTGCGTGTTGCTGTTTACTTTTCAAAGTCCTCCTGTGGCAACTCCACGGACTGTCTTATTAATGGGTGAGGGGTGCTTGCTTCATTGTCCACAGAGCCTAAAATCCAGCTTTAAGACCTTATCACAGGGAGGTAACTTAAGACTTGTGCTGAACATGTGCACTGTTTAAGACAGCTACAGAGCTTCCGTTATTCTTTGCAAGTAACAAAATCTGGTTGTTTTAACTTGAATTTGAATGATTTAATACTCTGTAAGAGTATTTAGTAGATTTCAGAGTGCAGAAAAGAAAAACAGTCATGTGGTACACAGGTAAACTCAGCACTCGGGGAGGCTGAGGCAGGAGGATTGCAAGTTAGAGCCCAACCTGGGTGGCTTAGTGACTTTGTGAGAACCTGTCTCAAAAAAAAAAAAATTGCCTACGAGGGTTAGACTCTAACTCAAGAGACCGTAGCCCAGGACGCCGCCCAAATTGATGTGTTAGCTACAGTTTAGGGGCTGCTGAGAGCTCCGCGCGTTGGACACTGAGTCGTTGGTGGCCCAGCACCACGCTCCCGCTGTCGCCACGGCCTGCTCAGGGCCCGGAGCTTCCACCCCTGGCACCTCCGTCTTCCCTGTTCACGCCCTCCCGACACGCTCACGCTGCCTCTCCGCTGGAACTCTCTCCGCAGTGACCAAAGACCTTAGTTTTCAATTTCTTTTTATTCACATATGAACTTTACTAAATTCAAAACCAAAGGTGACAAAGGCAGAATTTCAGAGGAGTCGGATGCTCCTGAAGACATGAGCTGTCAGAGAACAGCCTGTCTAAACAGCAGGGTGGAGCCGGGCTCCGCGGGACCATCCCCAGGTGAGGCATAAAAAGCACCCCTGATGGCATTTCTCATTCGTGCACTTGAGACACACCGAGGCAGCTCTGCTTCCGATCTTCACTCTGCCGTCTCCGGCGCTTCTGGGAGGTCACGTGGTTCGCGTCCCCGGCTCCGCATAGCTTTTGGCGGGCCACGTAACGGACCCCGAGTCGGGCTGCATCGACCTGACTGCACCAGTTTCCGCAGAGTTCTGCTCCTGGCACACACTCCGTGACTTGGCCACGCGTCACCAGGTGCGCAGGGATGGCGCGAAGGGCCGCATCTTGGCACACAAGGCCTTCCTGCCTCCCCCCCAGGCCCCCCACTGCCCACTTCCCCAAAGCCCAAACCAACCTGCAAATCGTCTCCCTTTCCTTCCACGCTCCTTTCTCTTCTTCCCAGTCCTTCCAGACCCCTCCTGCTTCCCAATGGCGGCCTACAGAACACTTCTTTCAGCCGCAGCCAGCGCCCTCCCTGGCAGCACATTCGCTAAAGAATATATTCCCTCCAAGCAAGCAACAGCAGTTTTGTGTTTTTCTTCTTATCCCTCCAATCAGTTATTCAAAGATAACCAGAAGAGGCCCGAGGGAGATTTAACCTACTTAAAGGGGAAATGGTACACGGTTCCCTGCGTCTCCTGCCTTGAAGAAGCTTATGAAAGTAGCCCCAGTCGTCAGTGCTCTGAGGAGAACCCATTGAGAGGAACAACGGCTAAAAATAATACTTGACCCTGGAAATCTGAGAGGAAAATGATGAAACTGTTGACCAAAGAGTTTAAAGTGTCTTTGAAGAAAAAAGAAAAATAAGAGTACATCCAACTTTCTGAAGCTACATGAAGTCACTTCCTGTACTTGCTGGAAGGGAAAGAGTGTCCGGCCAAAGGCGTGAGCCCTCAGGCGGCCCTGAAAGGGGCATCCTGGGTGGCAGAGGCCCAAGGACCCAGAACACTGGCGACGTCACGAAAGGCACAGCTAGAATGAGGACTGTCCCCGTGGGACCCAGGCAGCCATGACTGCCTCCCCTGTCAGCAAAGGGCCTGGTGTCGCCGCACTGCCATCCCCAGGGTGGACGCCGTTCATGGAGCGGAATGGCTTCACAGGTGACCGAAGGCGAAGGGAGCTGGTTCTGAAGCCAGGGCTCCAGCCACCTGGCGGCGAGGTTCTCCTCCAGTGGAAGGAAGCGGACGCCCCTCAGGGGCCTCGCTGCTTCCCACTCTTCCCTCCGGCTGTCTCTCTTCCATCGGCCCCTTGGGTTGCTTCCACTTCTCTGGGACTTCAGGGCTCGTCCGGAGCTCAGGAATTAATGACACTGTCACTACCCCAGCCGTTCATAGCCTACTAAAGAAAGAGAACTTAATAAAACCTGTGTCAAAGGGCGTCCATCACTGGGCCCTGAGCACTGAGGAGGACTTCCGGTGATGGAAGGAGAGGCTTTACTCAGCCTGGAAGAGTGCGCAGACGGCGCAGGTTGGAACAGAGGGCCTTCGGTGGGTAAAAGCAAGTGTCTCGTGTGCCACACACCTATGCTTTCGTGGGTTATTTTGCTCAAGTTCACTTTAATAACATATGAGTGATTCCAGATGTCAGATCTTAGTGATCCAGAGTTGATCATCGGAGTCACTTTCCTCACAGGAGTTAAGAATCAGCTGTGCTGGGCTGGAAATTTAGCTCAGTGGTTCCCCCGCCTGCCTAGCAAGCGCAAGGTCCCTGGTTCGGGATCTCCGTAACCACACAACCATACAGTGATATGATATTGGGCGTGGTGACTCCCACCCACCAGCAATCAGCACCACACCCCACAGAGCCGGGCGTGGTAGCTCACGCCTGTCATCCCAGCACTCGGGAGGCAGAGGCAGGAGGATTGCTGAGTTCGAGGCTCGCCTGGGCTACATAGTGAGCTCAGGGCCAGCCTGAGCTACAAAGCGAGACCCTGTCTCAAAAAAAAAAAAAAAGAATCAGCTGTTCTGGCGGATGGAATACACCCTGTCCTAATCCAAAGATGCTGAGAATAGGCTCTGTGACATGGCAAAGGAGAACCCAGGTCTGCGTCAGTTTGCTTTTCACCGCGGTGACAAGACGCCTGAGAAGGTCCATCTATGGGAAGAAAGACTGATTTCAGCTGGCGGTTTCAGAGGTCTCCATTCAAGGTCACCGCGCGTTGCCTTGGGGCCCGCGGCGGGGCGAAGGTCCCGCAGACCGGAAGCGGAGAGTGCGCACGCGCAGGCTGCTGCTCTCTTCCCCTTCTACTGCATCGGGACCCTCCCAGCCTGGCGGGTCCCCCAGTTCTCTGTCCCTCGTGCTGACGTCTCTGCACCCCCAGAGAGCACTTCCCAGACCAACCCAGACCCCGACGGTGGAGCTGAGCCATCTCAGTCAGGCGCTGGCATTCACACCGGGGCACTGACCCGCCCTGTAGCCCCGGCCCCCGCGGGAGAGCGAGGCGGGAGGGCGGGAGGAGCAGGAGCCCCCGTGAGCGGCGGCGCGGGTTAGCTCCCTCCTGGCGTCCTGAGCAAGAGCTGCGCTCCGCCTGCACCTCCCCCTCCCCCCGACATCCGTGACCACCGCGGGATCGTAGATCCGAGCTGTTGAAGCCACTAATTCTGTAGGACTGGAAATGCCCGTGGTTTCTCTGCGTGAGGAGTGAAACCAGGGCCCACGGGAGGTGCCCGGCCTGCAGGACAGGTGCGGGGCGCGGTGCAGGCGTTTGGAGCTCCAGCTGGGGGCGCGGGAGGTGGTGGGACGAAGCCCAGGGCTGGGCGGGGAGCAGCGCTGGCGCGTGTGCTTGGCGTGTGCGGGGCCCAGGGCTCCACGCCCGGCACAGAAGGAAAGAGAACCCAGTGGTAGTGAGCGCCGGGGCCGAACCAGCACCGCGGCGCCCGGGTGCGACTGGACGGCCGGGCAGGGTCCCTCAGGGAGCTCGGGCCAGTGTCCTGTGGCAGGAAACTGCGCGCTGGGCAGGCCGCGACCAGACGGGGACGCTGTGTGATGGCACAAGGGAAGCAGAAGCGTCACTGAGACTTCCTCACTCGTCATGAGGAATTAGTCTCAGTAGCAGTGGAAAAACACAGAAGGATTATGAACAGAAAGACTGATAGGACTATTTGTGTATTTTGTATTTGTAAATAACTTTTTGTTTTGAAGTAAAAGTTCCCAGGAAGTTGAAATAAAGATATGCAAAGTCTTGCGTATGTGTGACTCTGTTTCCCCTAAAGAAATAATCTAGGTGACAATATGGAAGCCAGGAAACTGGCCTCCTGGGATTTACCCAGATTTTTCCCAACTGTACATGGGCTCGTGTGTGTTATATAGTTCTGTTCCACATTACCTCACGCATAAATAAATTCATGTCCAACTACAACTGTAAAATCAAACTGTTCCCTCACTACAGGGGTCCCCCTGTCTAAGCACGTGCGTCTCCCTGTGCGCTGGTTCCTGCTCCCTGCTGACATTTCATGACATACGCATGCCGTACTCCGATCTGCCGTTTGCCTACTGAAGGACAGGACCGAGCAGCATTGCTAGTCTGCGGCGATCCCAAAGACAGCTGCTACGACACTCTGGGGACAGCTTTTGTATAAACATCTGTGTTCCCGCTCTAGGATGAACATCTTCCCCACCGGGCCAGAGACGTGCACATTTCGGGGGTTTCTGTGCGTCCTGTCCGCCTGCACGTGTACCCCTCACAGCGCGCCGTCTGGCCCCGTCCCTGTGGGCGCCCTCCGAGTCGGCAGCCTGACTCTGCCCCTTCCTAGCTCTTTGCTATGGTTGCCCTGGCCTCATGGGCCCTTTGGTCTTTCCAAATAAATGCTTAGAATAATCTTGTGCACGCTTACAAAGCACAAAACTTTGCCGGGGTTCTTATAGGAACTTCGTGAGCCCTACGGACCACTTTGGGCAGAACTGACATCTTCACTCTGCTCAGTCTGTGGACGCAGCATGACTTTCTGTTAATTTAGATCTTTGATTTCTTGCACCGGCACTTTGTAATTTTCAGTCCACAGCTCCTGTTCCTGTTGTGTCAGACTCAGTATTTCATTTTCTCCGGCAACACTCTAAAGGGTGTTTTGTGTTTAATTTTAGTTTACACACGTTTGTCATTAGTATATGAAGTGTAGCTGAGTGTGTATGTTTCTCTCATACCCTGCAGTCTTGCTGAACTCGTCTATTAGTTCAAGAAGGTTTCTTGTAGATACCTTGGCATTTTTTTTACGTAGAAAACCATGTCATCTACAAATAGGATAATCTCACTTCCAATCTGTTTGCCCTTTAAATTTTGTAGTAGATGTCATGAATTTCTTAACAGATGGAGTGCACGGGGGCAGCCTCGTTCTGGGTGCAGGAAATGAGTGGAAATGGAGCTGTCTGTCAGGACTGGAAAGACTGAGGAGGAGAGCGATGAGGGGAGGAAAAAAACCAAGACTTCTGGTGATGGGACCTCCAGGCGCAAAGACTCGAAAGTCTGACCTGATCTAATTTTTTTCTTTTAATGGTACCGAGGCTTGAACTCACGATCTTACGCTGGAGGCAGGTGGTGGCACCACTGAGCTAAATCCCTGACCCAAACCTCAGAAAAGCCAAAGGTGGGGCTCGAGCACGGGAAAGGGCCGCCGTGGAGGCAAATGCCACCCTGAAGAAGACTGGGCTGACCGTTCAGGTTGGCGGTGCCGGCGAGCAGGAAGGAGCCCCTCCGACAGACCCCGCTGCCTCCACACTTCGGTGGCCCCACCCCCGGTCTGGGGCTCCCCCCGGCCAAGTGCCGGGTGCAGAGACTCAGACACGCGGGCTGTTCCCTCGCTCGCTCCTTCTGTGAGACGTGGCGCCTCGGGCGTGGCCGGGGTGGGATTTCCTTGGAAAGACACCGCATATCAAGCGCTTCTCCTGCCAGGCTCCTTGGCCGCCATGACACCCTTGCCCTTTAGTCAGCACCTGGCCCCTCAGTCGCACAGGGCTACGGCTCAGGCCTAGGATGTCTGCAGATGCCCTGTGCTAAAGGCTCTTCCCCAGCCGTGGAGCTTCAGGAGGTACCAAGAGGTGGGGCCTCTTTACCCCAAGGGGTCCCTGTGGGGACAGCCTCTCAAGGGGACCGCAATGCCCTCGCTCTGCTGTCGCTCTTTGCTCCCTGGTCACGAGGACAGCAGCTGCCCGCACCGCACACTGCCATACGTTGTACCTACGGGGCCACCACAGGCCCAAGTGCAGTAAGGCCACACGACCCCGGACGGAACTCTGAGCCCAAATAAACCTCTCCTACATCTCAAGTATTTCGTGACAGTGACAGCAAACTGGCTAACACCCAAAGAAAGCATTTTGCTTATCAGAAAGGCTCAACAGCCCCGCCAGCCACCCAGCCCCACCCCGCTCTACTTCAGCTCCGAGGCTGACGGGAGGGCCTCCGTCTGATCACCCCATTCTGTAGCCAGCATCCGAGGCTCCTCGTTGCTGTACCTCAGTTCACAGGAACTACAGAGCTGGAGCCTGAGGTTTGCAGCGGTCCACGAGAGGACTCGAGCCCTGGGGACACCAGTGCCTGGCCGCGCAGCGCCAGTCTGGGCCGCGTGGCCCAGAACACGGCTCACTCTCTCCCACACCTTGGCGCGTGACAGCCAGGGAGAGCGTGTCCGTCGAGATAGGCTAGGATTGCCCGACAGCTCAGCAACTTCCTGTCTGGCACGTACTCTGCGGTTCCGTGGGGCTCCGCCCGGCGCAGAGCTCGGGAGCCCACACAACCACAGGCCCACTCAGAGGAGGTGCCCCAGGGCAGGGAGTCCCGCCACAGCTCCAGGCCCTGCTGGCAGCGGCCGTGGGGGCTCGCCTCTGCCTGGGACCTGAGCATGAATGCCCCGGGGCCTGCAGCTCCGCCTCAGGGAACCGGGAGGGAGCAGAGGCGCCGGGCCCAGAGCCACGCAGGGCGAGCAGCTCCCCGTGGCAGAGCTGACAGGAGCGCCCCACCTGAACGTCCGACCTCAGGGGTCAGCCCGGCCGGCAGCAGCAGGGCGCCTGGGTTCTCCCCACGGGCCCGACTTTGGCTCCCAAGTGTTGGAAGCAGCACAGAGCGGGCTCCGCTCAGCCTTGCTCAGGGATTCACGCCGAGGCCTTCAGCACACACTCAGGGAAGAGACTGCCCTTCTCGCTCCGTGATGTCCGTCAGCGTCATGCCCTGCTGCAGACCGGGCCGGGCAGTGGACTGAACTAAGCTGTTGACGGTCAGCGTCAGCTGCCCCACGAGGAACCACGGCGCCGTCTCCCAGGAAACCTGAACGCCAGGGCCCTCCAGCCACGCAGGTCACAGGGGCAGAGGGGACGAGAGGGCTCTGTCGGCAGCACCGGTGCCGGGATCCTGCCTTCACGAGCTCGCTGCTGACGGGGCTCAGACTCGGCGTTCAACCTCTCAGAAGCTGTTTTCTCAGCTACTTGCCCCCAGCAGCTAGTTTTCTTCTGCAAGTGACTAGCCGACCTCTGTCTCCCCTGCCCTGCGCGCCAGGGCTCCACGCAACGGTCGGCTGTGACTCTCACTCACCCATCTCCCTTGGCTCTCAAAGGCGGCCTAACCTTTCAGGCTGAGCTAGAATAACACCCAGCAAGTGGATGGGTCTCAGTGACGAGACCGCGGCAAGCAGGCCGCATCGCCCGCATGTGTTGGGGTCAGAAAATAATCCATCATTGAGAGAAGCAATGAAACGCTTGCCCGGCGCTTTGACTTCCCCGTGCCTGAGGAGCCATGAGCTTTTCCACACACTCAGAAGCCGTGCAGAAGCGCGAGACCTGGTGCGGTCGAACCGGGCATCGGCAGCGGCCGTCTGCTTCACTTCGTTGCCACCTACGTCTTTCAGTACCGAGTGGACTGTACTGCCGTGAACAAAATTACCCAAAAGATGTGCAAGCGTAATAAATGTCTCCATCAATTTCCCAGAGGCACCGATTTCCAGCCAACTTGTCTTTATCTACCATGAAGTCTCAAATGGGAATTTCTGCAGATCCATAATATTTTGAAATCTGTCTCCTTCGAAACTCAAAAGTAACCACTTTGTTGTTAAGAGGTTTGAAAATGAGCTTTTTTTTTCCCCACAGTGTTCATTGGACATCAGCTGCCCCTGTGGGACCACCGATTTGCACGCACGTCGCTCTGGGGGTTTCTCTGCCCGGGATTCTCACACGCTCTGAGCTGTCGCGCACGAAGAAACCAGGATGCGCTCAAGTTCACCTCCTTCTTCTGGCCTGGCAGCAAACGTGGGTCCGAGAGCCAGGCCCGCTGCTGTGCGCTTGGCCTTGGTGCTGTGCCCGGGGGCCTGGGCTCGTTTTCAGGGAAGAAAAACTGGGCCAACTGCATAGGAAGGGACTTAGAGCAGCTCTAAAATAACCAGGGCAGAGAAGGGAGGACTGCGGAGGAGTAAAATGATGGCTCCCCCTGCCTCAGGGGAACGAGTGCCTCTTCTTTTTTTACAAAAAGCGCTTCTGAAGCACCCTTGGGTTCCACAGGAGCCCTCTGTGAGGTTCGCTGGATTAAGAAATGCCTCAAGGCTCAGCAGAGCCCTCGGCCAGTGTGTCCGGGTGGGCCACGCCACACACCCGGCCCCTGGCCCTCCCTCTGGCCCGTCACATTTTCTGATCACCAAGTCTTGAGGAGCCTGGGGGGGGGGGGGGCAGGCGGGCACTCTGCCCAGGTTCCCGTGGGTGGGGAAACGTCTCCCCTGGGAAGTAACCCAGATGAAAGGCCCCTGAGCGAAGGCCTCCAACCCTGATCCCTCAAAAGACGCCTCTCATTAGAGACGTGGCCCGCTGGCCTTGCCCTCCTGGGGAGCCCACAGGTGTCAGCGCTCAGGCCAAAGAGCTGGAGATCCCAAACCCTGTCCATAGCCCGCCATGCCAGTGTTTCACGCTGTTTTCTTCTGGGTCTGCTACCCTCCCAAGGTGACAATGGGTGGCAGGCCGCCATCCATCCTGCTCTCTGCTGTCCGCTGAGCCCTGCACCTGGCCGCCACGGGCGATGGCAGCCATACTCATGGGGGACTGCGTCTCCACCCTGTGCTTGAACGTGTCCCCCTCTGTGGCGAGGGGGCCAGGCTGAGAGGACACGGCAGCCTGTGCCTGGCCGCCAGTCCCAAGGCTGGACGCCTGGGCTCAGAGGTCTGGACTCCAGCCTAAAGCACTCAGGACCCCAACGTAATGCCACCCACCAGTCGCCCCACGTTCTGCTCCGGGCGATGAGGCACCCTGCACTGCTGGCTTCGGGGGCAGGAAGACACCGTGAATGGACAGCCTCCCTCCAGCTCTGGAGGCCCTGAGTCAATCGATTCCAAGACACAGAGGCCAATAACCAAACAGACCCTCAACCTGCTGGAGTTAAATGCAGCAGATCTAGGGCTGAACGGGCCAGACCATCCTCGAGTCAACCAGAGAGGGCGCCAGAGCTGCAAGGGGACCTCCTGCCTCCTTCCGCCCACAGTCTCTGCCCTTCTTCAAACAGCTCGCAGGACAATGAATGGAGAGGCAAGACAGAAATCAAGACAGAAGAAAAGCTTTTAAGAAAAGAAAATGGGGGGGAGAGGGGGTAAATGGAGGAGAGAGGAATGGGGGGGAAATGATATATCTTGTACAGATGCAAATTCTCTATGGTGAGTGCGATCATTATATATATCTAAAGTGTTCCAGTAAAAACTGAGTCAAAAATTGTAAGTAAAAAAGAATGCCATCTGCTAGAAGTGTGCTCATGTACCCAAATCCAACTCAATTATTATCCGCCTCTCTCTTCTTAATAGAAAAGAGTTTTATGCATTCATATAGAAACAGTATCATTATCCCTAAGTTGAAGTAAAAAAAAAAAATCAAGAAGAAATTGCTCACACTCTTCCAGCCCCCACTCATATGCAGCTCTGGTTGCCCTGGAGACCCGGGGTGCAGTGCTCTGGGGGGCTGACCTTATGAGGTCCCAGCACAATGACAAGATGGGTATGATGACCAGACTGATCCTCATGGGGATCTGTACCTCAGCACTGGTTCACTGACCAGATTAGTTTTCATGGGTACCATACTCCAGGGCTGGTCCACTGACAATAGAACCCTGCATCCCTAGAGAGGCACGTGTGAAAGTGCCTGTGTGGGATAAATAAACCTCTTCTCTTTATGAGTCAGACTGCCTCAGGTGTTTCATTACAGTAATGAAAACAGACTAATACAGTCCCTGCTAAGATGATGCTGGGGGAGGCTGAGGTTCCCATCCTGAGCACATTCTCAGCCTCTCCCTCTTTCTCTCTTTCTCTCCCTTCCCCTCCCTCACCACTCTCATCCTAAGGGAAACTCATGTGGTGAGAAAAGGAGGCTTTGTTCCAGCTGCCAGTGAAGACCGAAACCTGCCAGGACCCACAGCAGGAGCTTGGAAGAGTGTGCTCCTGCAGTCCAGCCTGGGCCCACATGCGGGATGCAGCCTCATGAAGATTCAGAACCAGGACCCGCTGGAGGAGGTGCTGCTCAGTTCCTGCCCCTAGTGACCCCCTGAGCCTTCGCCACTACCTTCTGCAATCCTTTCTCACCCAACAGTAGACAAGTATGTCGGTGGCAAACCGCTCTGCTTCCCCAGGCTGCGCCTTACACCTCTGCATTTCCTTACAAGGCTTCAACTTAAAAGTTTCAGTCTTCATCATGCTAGATTTGATTTTCTATGTGCAGTAAGGTATATTGACATATTTTCCCAGTATGAGCACTATTACATTATTCATCAGAAGCCTATGCACTCTTCTGACGTAGGCGACATTTAAATAAAGCAGGACCCTGTTCCACCTGTGAATGTGGATTCCTAAGCCAACTGAGGTGACTTGCTCACCTCGAACCCTGCACAGGACCGTCGGCCTACAGGGGCTGGACCTCGAGGGCGGGGACTTGTGACGTAGGGGTGGAGCCACGAAGGGCTGGATACTGCCAGAGGTGCTCCAGGAAGCGGAAAGGAAAAGTGGGCTGGTCTTCTCCTTCCTCCCACCCTCTGCTAAAGTGTCTCCTCCTCCTCCTCCTCCTCGCCTGAACCTCCCAGGAGAGGAGGGAGGAGGAGGAACCGGCTAGCAAGAGCCTAGGGCCGTAACTCAAGAAACTTTTAGCCCGGCTGGTCGGAGACGTCAGGCTGCAGCTGTCCCTTTGAGACACCCGCTGGGCCCCACCTGCTCAGTTCCTGGCTGGGGGGAGCCCGGGCAGGACGGTTCCTGCAAACCCCGCGGGTACCCCAACCGCGCTGCAGCTGCCTACAGAGGGCCGAAGCCCGTCCCCCCGCTCCTGCCTTCTACTTTAAAATGCGATGTATGTACAGCAGCGGAGCAGCAGAGCCGCAAGCGGCCTCTCACCGACCGCAAAGCCCGGTGTGCACTCCGGCCGTGGAGAGCTGGTCGGCACCACGCGTCTTCAGGACGCACGTCCCAGGAAGAATGCAGGAAGAATGCAGGCTGTACTCGGCCTTCACACTGCCGTGAAGTCACTACCTGGGGGTCACGGGACATCCCGTGTGTTCGGACCGGCGTGTCCTCAGGCAGCTCCGGGCACAGGGCGAAAGCCGCCTCCATGCACGTGCTGCTCGGGTCTGGAGGGGAGGTGTGGGTGCTGACGGACGGGGTGGGACAGGGCAGCCCTGGGCAGGGCTGGGCATCAGGCAAGCCCCAGAGGGAACAGCCGAGCGGGGGCGCAGAGCGGGGCTTCCGCTCCTCGCCAGCTGCGCCCGGACTCGTGCTCGGTGCTGGCGCGCTGCTGGGCGGCCAGCGTTGCCAACAAGCGTGAGGCAACGTTCAGCGGACTCGGCGGGACTGTGATGTGAAACAAACCGGCTTCCGTCCGTCCGTCCGTCTTCTGCCCACCCTAGGGCGTTACCTCGTGCCAGTGAACTCCCATCTCTGCGCACACCACGCGAGAGTCCTGCGACTCCACCAGGCTCTGCCATCACGTGCGGTGAGCTCCGGACCCCGCGGGCTCGGGGGCTCCGTCCCGCCACCTGCCACGCTTCAGATGCCAGCCCGGGCCATGGAGTTCCCTGGCAACTAAAGATGTCTGTGAACTACCCCTCTGCTGGGCTTGACAGTTGGCTGGAGAAGCGCAGAGCTTTGCTTACTCTTGCCAGTTGTGTTAAAGGCTATGCAGAAAGGGTGCGAATGGGCAGCCGGCCGCAGGGACACGGAACGGGGCCCAGAGGCCGCTGAGCGCATGCGCGGAGCCGGACTGCGCCACCCTCTGGGTGGACGGTGCCTTCGTCTGCTCTTGAAGCTGCACCAGGCTTGGCTGCCCAGTGTGGTTCGGGACTGCGAGTCCGGGCCTACGAGCACAGGCCGGGCTTCTGGCACCCTGCCCCTGGGGAGCGGGGTCGGGCCGCCCCACCCCAGCCCCACCAAGAACCACGTCGTTCGTGCACCCAGGCCGCTCTCAGAGTCGCTCAGGAAATCCCAGGTTTCAGGCGCTGGATGCCAGGACTGGATAACACCAGACATATTTGTCCCGACCTTCGTGATGTTTGTAAAATAACAAGATCAGAGCACAAGTTTCAGGATGTTAGTTGCAGCATTTCCCTACAAATAGCGCATTACAGACGCGGATAGCACTTATTCCCGCTAAGTGGAGCCCGATTCAGAGTAATTTTTGCCACATTTCCTCCTGAGCACTGGTTGCTTAAGAGAGACATGCTACCTGCTATATAAAGACCTCGATCAGGAAAATGCAGCTTCCAGCCTTCGGAAGGGTCCCGAGGCTGACTGCAGGCAACACCGCCTATCCTCGTGCATTTCAGCTGGCAGGTTCCCCACGCCTCCTACTTTCTATTATTTGCTCATTGTGGCTAGGAATTGCAAACCGTGGCTACAAATAAAACAGTTTAAAATATATAAAGTTAAGATAACCGCAACATCCAGTCTGCTGGACAAATTGTAGGCAAGTTCAGAGAGTCAAACTCATGAGACACACCGGCCCTCAGCCAGTGACTTTCCCTGTCTTCACCGAAGGTAGAGGACGTGAAACCCTCCGGCAGCCGCAGCGCAGAGCAGAGGCCCTGATGAGTAGAAACAATAAAGGGGAGTAGGGAAATCATAATTTTTTAAAAGTACTTTTAAGAAAACACAACTATAATCCCAGCTGTCTGGGAAGCTGAGGAAGGATCGCAAGTTCTAAACCAGACTGGACAATCTGGTAAGATATTGTCTTAGAATTTTAAAAACTTTTAAAGTGGCAGGGCGGGTCAGCGCAATATCATAAAATCAGTGTCATAAAAAAAAGAAAAAAAGGGAAGAAAAGCCGCTGCACCTTCAGGATACACAGTTCCCTGCGGTGATCCATGATTTTTATCTTTACTCCTGAGGATCATTTGCTTTGTTGTCCAGGCCCATCACACCACCCTTAAAAATACTGTAAAGCACTGGGTGTGGTGGCTCATGCCTATAATCCCAGCACTCAGGAGGCAGAGGCAGGAGGATTGCTGAGTTCAAGGCTTGTTCTGGGAGCCCAAGGCCAGCCTGAACTATAAAGCAAGACCTTGTCTCAAAAAAAATAAAATAAAATAAAAAGATACTATAAATCCATAAATCAACCCAGTAAACATCTAGGAAGCCAAAACTGTGCAGCAAAGACCTAGGGTCTGGACAGGAAGGCTTTGTCTGCATAGCTGTGACCCAAATTATGCCTGCCTGGACCCCGCCTCTTAGCCAAATAAATTAATCCTCTTCAGACACTGGCGTTCTTCAGCCTCCCCTGCCTGCGGCTTCTACAAGGAGACCGCTGGAATATCATCAACAGGAACAGCAACTTGCTTCCAGTGCTAATCCAGTCACAACCCCCAGGTCGTGAGCACTTCCAGGAAACACGCCGGTTCCCCCAGGGAAGCCGTGAACGCATCCCGTGTTCCTTCCTGCAGGAAAATGAATTGTGTCTGTCTTCCTTTCAAAATCTGTTCAGAGGAACAAGCATTAATCAAATCTATCAAACTTGCACTCTCATTGTGTCCAGCTTGATGAAAAGCTACGATCACAAGTCAGGAACCACCTACTTTATGCCCAGGAAAAGTAGGACTGTTAGGAGAGTCGAGACTTCACCGTCCCGGCCGCCCCTGGACCACACCGAGTCAAAGGCCCTTGTTGCACTACCGTTTCCTGTTTGGCGGAAAGGATCTAGCAGGGAAGGGAGGGGACCTCAGCGTCCAAGAGCAGAGGAGCCCCAGCTCCGTCAGCAGCAGAGCACAGAGGGCCCAACCCGAGGCGCGCACGCGCAGTCACTGCGAGGCCCGGGGCGGGGTCTCACCGGCTCGCAAGCTAAGGATCAGCCACCACTGCGCCATGGCACAAGACACAAGATGCCAGGTCAAAGGACACTGGCACAGAACAGGAAACGAGCTTCCCGCTGCGTGGCTGCTCCGTCCACCCGCGGAGGCGCCAGGCCAGGCGCCCGTGCCTCAAGCCGGAGAGGAGCTAGCACGTTGGAGAACAAGAGGACCCCGAGTGCGGGGATGACTTGACCGGGTGAAAAGTAGAAAAAGGCATCAGCAAGGTGAGCAGCGGCCAGCGTTTCAGCCCCGTGGGTCCTGGCGCAGCCCCCGAGTTTGCTCTGGCTGGCAGGGAACGGCCGGGCTCCAGGGCAGGACGCGCCGCCCCTCACTCACGCCTGAGAGCGGTCGGTGCGGCCCCGCGGGGCGCGGAAGATGTTCACCAGAGCGAGCACCCTAGCCCCAGAGAGGGCGAGGAGGGAGGGCCGGGGGCACGGAACCGGAAAGTGTAGCTAGACTTTGGACAGGCGCAGTTCAAACCCAGGAACTCTAGGCGTGGAGTGCTGGGAGGAGCCTCTCTGCTGGGAGTGAAGGAGGATGTGAGGGTGAGACGGTTTGAAGCGCAGACAAACCAGGAGGGGCGGGAGTCAGAAACAGGAGCTGGGCACTCGGGGGGTCATGGCACCTCCTGTTAACACGGGCAAGCTGAAGGCTCGCAACTTGTGGAGTGCTGGCCCTGGGGACAAATAGAAGGACCTGACACAGGTGACCCAAGGCCCTGGGTCTAGAGAAAAGGTCAGCCAGTGCCACCAGGCTGGGCAAAGATTTGGCTACAGCAGTAACGTCATGTTTCTTATCCTAAGACAGAACAGTAGCCCAGAGAAACCAATGAAATACTACGTTATCAATTACAATTGTGTTCTATTGGGTATTTACTCAAACAGAAAAAGATCCATTACGTTAAAGCATTATTAGCCAAGTGTAATCTGATTCAATTTTTTGAAACTCACCATTTTTAAAAGAAAGATACATTTAAATCTACTCCAAAATATTGACTGTGGGGCCCTGGGGCTCAGCTCAGTGGTTCTGCCATCTGCCTGGCAAGTATAACATCCTGAGTTTGATCCCTGGTACCACGTATCACAACGCCAGGTGTGGTCACTCACGCTTGTAATCCCAGCACTCAGGAGGCAGAGGCAGGAGGATTGCCATGAGTTTGAGGCTAACTTGGGCTACATAGTAAGTGCAGGGCCACCAGGAACTACAAAGCAAGACCCTGTCTCAAAAACAATTTTAAATTTAAAAAAACCTAATTATAGATATTTTTGGCTCTATGCTTTCTAAATCTTCAGGGATCATGTAGCATTTGTATAACAGGAGAAAAACTAAGAAAAGACTATCTGATGCCTCACTCATCTTTTTGCTTCTAGAAACTAAATCCTATCCGGTAACCGGAAGGCGTGAAGCTTTGCAGAGGGCCAGGAGGGCCGTGATCTTCTTTCTCAGCAACGTTCGTGCGGAGCGGTCCGGACCATGGCACACATGAGAATCACGGGGAGCTGACTTTCACCTCTGACTCAGGCGCCGGACTGACGGTGGCCCCGGTGAGGCCCTGTGCATCCTGAATGACCCTCAGGGCGGGACGGGCTGGGAAGCTCCGGGAAGGCCTGGCCTGGATCCCAAGGGCACCACAGAAATGAATAGGAAAGAAAGCTAAAGGAAGAACTGCGGGGTGGAAGAACCAGGAAACAGAGGACTGAAGAGAAATTAATCAAGACATAAAATTCAAAGAGAAAAAGGTTGAGAAGCCCTCCTGCCTCAAAATAGCTTTTCTTTCACACCAGGCCCTAGTTAGCTGTGAAAATCTGATCCCAGCACACCGGTCTGACAATAAGGCCGCTCCGAAGCCGGGAGCGGGTGTTTCCTGCCGGAGCGGGCGGGCCAGGGCTGTAAATCTCGTTTTGGAAGTTTCAAGCCCTGGGGATCCTATTGGGTGGCGCTGCCACATTCGCTGCCATCTGGACCGAATCTCGGCTCCCATTTCTGGGGCAGCCAGGATCCAGCTGGCATCCCCGGGGCTGGCGTTCCTGCACAGCACAGAGCAGAGCGGAGGGGAGAGCCTGGGAGGCAGCCCTGGGGCCTCCTTCCCCCAGACCCCCGCGGCCTCACAGGGGCTTGCTCTCTAATTGGCCCACGCTCTGGAGAGTGGTTGAGATTAAATGGCTGCCTGCCGGGAGGCCCAGAGCAAGAGGTCTTCTAGGCACCAAGCCGCTCCTAGTTTGAGTTTGCAAATTAAGCCTCGAGTGTCAGATGACTCACCCGGGAGCTACCCTACCAGACGCTTATCACAAGCAGCAGCCAGACGGCACCGGAAAGAACCGAGCAAGAGGGAATTTAAGGCTGTGGAGCAAGAAAACAATCTGGACAGTTGCCAGATGGCTCCATCGAGGGATGGAAGAGAGGCCTCCACTCAGCTTCCCTAGCAACGAGGGGCAGCCTCGGGCCAAGGCCTCAGGGCTCACCCTGTCCAGGCCGAGGCGTTGGCCTGGGTGCTGCTCGCACTGCACAGCGGTGACCGTGACCAGAAGGCACTGGACGTCACAGGCAGGTAGAACGTTACCTTCCACCCCGCACGCTACACTTATTTATTCAGACAGGTTCTCCCTTTGTAGTTCAGGCTGGCCCACAACCTGCACGTGTGACACCAAATGTTTCAGCTACCCCGGTAGAACCTGCAAAGTCTCTTCCAAAAATTTCACCCTGATTCTCTTGGCCGCTAACCTTGGTGAGTCTTGAAGCGTGTGTTGATCAGTTTTACCTGGGGGGCTTGTGCCTAGCCCTGCCGAAGGGACTGTGCCCATTCTGAGCACCAACACCAGTCTCCCAACAGCAGCTGGGACAGACGTAGACACCACCGGACCCCGCGAGCGGATGGAAGCGCTCTTACCCGTGTTTCCCAGAAAATAGTACCTCGCTGCAAAATGACAACTGATAGCATTAGCAGCTGGGCATTACCATGGCCACGGCCCGAGTCACAGCCAGACTGACATCGGAACAGCCTGGGTTAACTAGGCTCATTGAAGATTCATTTGCCTCTTGTTGTCATATGTACCCAGGTAACTAACCAGATCTCAGCTGTATTGACTTACAACTAATTTGAGTCACAACCAGCCCTCGGGAACCAATCAAGTTCGTAAATCAAAGGTCCATTGTACCTCATAATTCTCTCGGTGGCTAACCTGTAACAGCAGGTAAGACAAAGATAGCGGATTGGGGCTGGCGTTTTTGATGACTAGTTAGGTCTTATTTTCTGGGAAACAAAAGTAGAAGGATAATCCCAGACTCCTCCTCAAATATAACTTCCTACTTTCTCTGTGGCCACACAGCCCTCTCTTGGCCCCGCCCACTGCTCTCTGACGGTAGATCGATAAACACTTAACAACTTTTCTGTAGTTAATACAGTAAATGTCTTCACCACCCATGGCACCAGCCTTTCATTCATGGTGCCTGGAAAGCAAACAAGTTATAATCTGTCGGTACCAAGACAAATGAGGAACATCGCTCTTGGGATTATTAGCTTCACACGGATTATAAACAGTTGACTATGGCAAGAAGACTGCATACTCAGCCCTTGTATTCTGGATGAAATTAGATGGCATGGCCACTTGATTTTTGAAGATCTTTCCTTTCCCAGTGTAGGTGACATGAATTTTACCTCCTTTGCTCTATACCAAGTTCAGCCCTGTGTGCCAGGCAGTCTTCACCTGGAAAGAGGAGCATCCAAGAAAGTCCACCAGAGAGGTCAGATACGTGAAAAAAAAATATAGCAGGAGTGTCTTAGCTATTTTCTCATCACTGGAACAAAATACCTGATACTCACAAATTAAAGAAGGAAAGCTTTATTTTGGCTCAATCTGTAGAAGTTTCAGTCCGTAGTCGGCTGGCTCTGGGGCAGAATGGCGTGTCAGAGGACAAACAGTCCATGGCATGGCAGACAGGAAGCAGAGAGGTCCAGGGAGGAGGAGGGAGATACAGCCCCTCAAGAAGGATCAAGGGTACCACTATTATCCAACATCAAAGGCCTAGCGATGCCCTACAGAGTTGCTAGTGAGAGTCTGCCACAGAAGGCTGATGAAACTGGAGACCAATGCCCAAAGGCAATGGCAAAGACCAGAGTTCTTCCAGAGCAACAAGTTTCTTTTTCACCCTTTTTTATCTTCATTCTTTCTCTATTGGTTGGTCTACCCACATCTGGATTGGATCTTCCCTTCTTTTTTTTTTTTTTTTGAGACAGGGTCTCACTTTGTAGTTCAGGCTGGCTCTGAGCTCACCATGTAGCCCAGGCAAGCCTTGAACTCGGCAGTCCTCCTGCCTCTGCCTCCCGAGGGCTGAGATGACAGGCGTGAGCCACCACACCCGGCACTGTGGTATGTGGTATTGATGGCTGGTGGGCGTGAGTCTCCATGCCCAGTAATGTATGTGGTTACCGGGGATCGAACTCAGGACCTTGCGCTTGCAAGGCAGGCGCTGGAACCACTGAGCTAACTCTCCGGCCCGGATCTTCCCTTCTTAGTTTGCTGGTCTACATGTCAATCATACACAGACACATCCAGAACAGTGTGGATCTGCTAGACTTTCCTTATTTCACACGAAGCTGACACATCATGATTAACACACTCACCTTGACACCCGCAAAGCACCTGCCTTCACTCATGCTATTTGCATGGACCAAGGCATAAATTCCAGTGATAGCACTTCTCTGTGTGTTTCAGCCTTTACACTTACAGACTGTTTCCCTTAGATTATCTCCAAGGAGAGCTGACGACCAGCCACTGTGCTCTTGGGCAGTGCCCGTTAGCTGCTGCCAGATGCACAGCAGTGGTGAAGAGAAGCCCGATGTGATTAAGTAGCATCATCTCTACCCAGACGGCCACAGACAAAGTGTGCAAAGAAACCCCCAGGGAAGCCCAGCGTTGGAAGTGCATTTGGCTTCCTCCTGGTAAATTTAAGTTACAATAATTAATTTCATTAATTCCTGCTGAGCCTGTAACACTGGCCTTTACAGTCACTAAGTGCTGTGGGCACAAGGGTTCTCTGCAAGTGTAAACTCCCTAACCTAGCTCACCTTTTCTCAAACCCAGTAGGTGAAGATGAGCTCTCATCATAGCTTTTTTCCTAAAAGGACAAAGGTAGTGATTCAAATAGCTTTGATGAGCTGAAGTTATTAAAGACTGCAGTTATTCAAGTGCAGGGTCTGTGGCCTGTCTGACTGCATATGCCACCATTGTAAATGGGCTCCGCGTGGCCCTAGGTGGCACTGACAAGCCACAGTGCCAACCCATAGCAGAGCAGCCCTATCCAGGCTGGCGCGGAAGCAGCCCCTCCTCCTACCCAGGACTTCTGCCTGGCGAGAGCCCTTCAAGCAGCCATGCTGTGCCCGCCCACAGCATCTCTTCTCCACCTTTAGCTTTGATGCGTTAGCCAACACCCATGTTTACACCCAGGCCAGAAGGTCATCATAGAAGGTCAGTTCTTCTGGGAGATAAAATCACCATAACTATGTATAAGCCAAATAATATAATAATATAAAATATAATATAATAATATAATATGTATTATAAAGCAAAAATAGAACTAAAAGGAGAAAAAATCCATAATCGTAGGTAAAGATTTTTAATTCTCCTGTTTTGTTTTGTTTTTTGTTTTGTTTTTTTTTGAGACAGGGTCTCGCTTTGTAGTTCAGGCTGGCCCTGAGCTCACTATGTAGCCCAGGCAAGCCTCGAACTCAGCAATCCTCCTGTCTCTGCCTCCCAAGTGCTGGGATTACAGGCGTGAGCCACCACGCCCGGCTCTCCTGTTATTAATAGAAAACTAAATTTAAAAAAGTTTAAAGCAGTAAGAACAGACACCTGAGAAATACTATTGGCCAAGTTGGTTTAAATAACACTTGTGGACCAGTCCTCCCACGGCCTCAGTATACGGATGATGCCTCCATGCAGACAGATCACATACAGAACCATGGTCACAACTCAGCCTCACCCGGGGCACATCTGGGTCCTGCAGCTCACGTCCCGTGTCCACGATGAAACTAGAGGCCAGGAACAAGGTATCTAGGGAAAAAGAAAGTAGCTAGAAACTAACACACAGGGAAATTAGAAAATGTTTTGAACTACTCATTAAAATGTTAAAAATGTGTGGGATGCAGACTCAGTTTGATCCCCGATAACCACATACAATGCTGGGCGTGGTGACTCACATCCACCAGCAATCAATACCACATACCACAGAGTGAGGCGTGGTGGCTCACGCCTGTCATCCCAGCACTCGGGAGGCAGAGGCAGGAGGATTGCTGAGTTCCAGGCTTACCTGGGCTACATAGTGAGCTCAGGGCCGGCCTGAACTACAAAGCAAGACCCTGTCGAAAAAAAAGAAACATTTTAAATCAGTGACCTAAGTTACATCTGATAGCTTGAAAGAAAAGCAGAATAAATCCAAAGCCAAATATGAGAGTGAGTGATAAAATAGAGAAAATTAACAGACAAAAAAGGAGAAAACAAAAACAGGGAAAATTAAGCAGACTAAAATTTAGTTCTAATAAGAGCCTGATAGAATTGATTTTTTTTAAACACTGGCTACACTAATCAAAAAATAAAAAGAATCTAAATTACCAATATTAAAAATGATAGACATTAGAGTGATAGGGAACATTATGAACAACCATTTGACAATAAAGTGAGAAATCTAGGTGAAAAAATGTCGCGAAAAAATGCAGTGTATAGCGTATACAAGAGGTGCTACAACAAGAAACACAAAACTACCTATTGGATTCTGGTAGGAAAACTGTTTTCAAAATGCTTCCCACGAGCAAGACTGCGGGCCAGACGGTCCTGCATGTCAGCAGACATTTTTTAAAAACTTAACATCAATCTTACACAAACTCAGAAAACAGGAAATGTATTTTAGGAATCTAACCTATTTCACGAGGGCAGGATTTTCCTCACACCAACAATCAGACAGAAACCATTCCAGGACTTGGAGACAGAGGCCTGCGCTGGGCTCAGGACGGGGGCTATTCCAGCTAAACTCAGGAGTGAGATGTGTCCACCGCAGGACACGCGTCTCAGGTAAGCTTAGAGTGGAAAGAAGGAAATGTGCAGTGTGGAGCGAACAGTAGCCCCGAAATCCAACCCACGCACACTGCGGAGTCCACGCGTACCTCAGGACACAACCTGAAATGCGTTCAACAGCGAGGTAGGACGGGCGTGACGCACAGGGCCGGAGGGCAGACGTGGCCAGGAGGTAAATCCCAGCCACTGGCCCACAGTCACAACCTCAAAGACTCCACACGTTGCTCAGGAGAAAGCCCACGACACAGTCCCCTGCCCAAGAAATAGCAAAGCACTTCGGTATTCATCGTAGTCTTTCTGCAGCGGGACGGTATTTCCAGGTAAACGTAAAATACAAGTGCTAAGAGTGCTGGGTTGTGTATTTCACAGGAAAGGCTGTTGGGGGCAGGACCATCCGACTGCCAGGCTCTCCCTGCAGGAGCTCCCCGGGCAGTGAGCGGCAGGCCTGCCTCTAGCCCCTGGGACGGACGCTCCTCGCTAGTGGTTTGCAAAGGAACCACAGGAGCCCAGACCACACACCCTGCGCCGTGGTCCCTACCTGGCCTCTCCTTGTCTGCTGGGAACAGGCAGCTCTGGCCAGGAGGCCTTCGAGGGCCGAGGGGCAGAGCCTGCGCTCTACAGCCTATTATGTTTTGAATTCCCGTGTGAAGCAGAAAGGCAGGTTCTGGCTTGGCCGTACATTCAGTATGTGAATTATATATGATTTTAGATGAAGCTCTTCATACAAGAGACTCCTGTTGGTGCCTAACTGCTGGGAAGGGTACAATAAAAATACACTTACAGCCCTACAGAAATAGCAGCAGCCATTAAAGCTGTAGTACTGATTAAAGACAAGCTCATAATTGAATGTGATTACTTGGGTCTCCGTGTAGCACAGCCGCCCCATCTTACCCTGGGTGGTTTGTTCCGAGACGCCTGCAGATGCCTGGAGCCTCAGACAGCACCAAACCCTGTTCAGATTACAATTTTTCCTACACGTACATGCCTAAGATAAAATTTAATTTATAAATTAAGCCCAGTGAGAGATTAACAACTAATAATAAAACAGAATAAGTACACCAGTACATTGTAATAAAAATTTTTTTAATTTATAAATTGTCTATTTCCCATGTAACGGTTACCCACAGGTAGCCAAAAATCACAGAAAACTGAACTGGGTGAGAGTCAACAATGCTGTTCACACATGGCTCCCACATAGCATCTCCTAGTGACTCAAAAATACAGACTTTCGTCTGCCTACACTACTGATAGCAGCAGAAACACCTGGGCAGACGTGGTGGCATCCGATGGGGAGCTGAGGGGGTCGCGGTGCCCTTGGTGGCTCAGTGATTTCAGGGACGAGGTGCCCCGGGGCGTGGCCGGCTGCAGCTGAGCCCTGGAGCTCGGATGCCGCCCGGGAGAGGCTGTGAGCTCCTGGGGTCCTGAGGCGTGCTCACCACCCGAGGGCAGCGAGTCCACTCCGGCACAGAACGGTGCAACTGATGGGTCCACCCCGGCACAGAACGGTGCAACTGAGAACACAAGCATTATTTAACCAAAATAGGAAACTGTTTTGAATCATTCTGGGGCAAGCCGGGTGGGGAGCTGGGGCGCGGGAGTTTCTGAGCTCCTTCCTAGAGCTCTTCTTGCCGATTCTGGCAAATTTGTGCCCTCCAGAATGAAACTGCAGGGCCGGGGATTAAGCTCAGTGGTTCCGGCATCTGCCTGGCAAGCACAAGGTCCTGAGTTCAATCCCTGGTAATCACATACCACAGTGCTGGGTGTGATGGCTCACGCCTGTAATCCCAGCACTCAGGAGGCAGAGGCAGGAGGATTGCTGTGAGTTCGAGACTTGCCTGGGCTACAGAGTGAGCTCAGGGCCAGCCTCAACTACAAAGCAAGACCCTGTCTCCCCCCCAAAAAAAAAATAAAATAAAATAAAACAAAACAAAAAAAACAGCAACAGAATGAAACTGCACTCCGTGACAGATAGCACCTGGGAGGAAATAGGCTTTGCCACTGCGCCATCTAGTGGCACCTGAGGAGAAATCAAAAGTTGTTTCTTATTCCGCAGTAGTGTGGGGTTTTGTAGTTTTCCTTTTTCCTTCATGTCCAGCGAAGGGAGGGTGGGAGCGCTTGCGGCTTCTGGCCGCTGGACAGTAATGGTGGCTGTGCAGATTCCCACACCTGCTTGAACCCACTGCTGCATATCCTGGGCAGCACCGTGTCCCCCCAGTCTGGATGTGCAGGTTGGGGTTAGACACACGTGAGCCTGGCTATCTACAACCCACAGCGCTGCAGCCGCTGAACACCTGTGTCTAAAACGGTAAACAGTACGTAAGCCAAGCAGACGCCCCATGAGAATGCAAGGATAAGAAACACGGTCCACGTCCGGCCATCAGAGAAATGCAAATCAAAATCACACCGAGATCCCGCCCCGCTGCGGTCAGAAAGGCTGGCATCAGGAATGCAAGGGAGAGGAGCCCTTCTACGCTGCTGCAGGAACGGAAGCACTGGAAACAGTGTGGTGCCGGGAAGCAGGAAGGAGCGTCCTCAAGGAGCTGAAAGCAGGGCTGGGAATTTAGCTCAGTGGTTCCAGCGTCTGCCTGGCAAGCGAAGGTCCTGAGTTCGGTCCCAGTAACATACATCACAGTGCTGTGGCGTGGTGGCTCACACCTGTCATCCCAGCACTGGGGAGGCAGAGACAGGAGGATTGCTGGGTTCAAGGCTTGCCTGGGCTACACAGTGAGCTCAGGACCAGCCTGAACTACAAAGCAAGACCCTGAGAAGAGAGAGAGAGAGAGAGAGAGAGAGAGAGAGAGAGAGAGAGAGAGAGAGAGAGAGAGAGAGAGAGAGAGAGAGAGAG